>JAGFNQ010000677.1:157100-267330 GCA_024364735.1 Boesenbergia rotunda | reverse complement strand
TTCCGGTCGCAGATCGACTGGAACATCGAGGTATATATGGATGACATACTGATCAACTCGAGCCGAGCGGTAGACCTAGTGGTCGATGTGGAGGAGACCTCTCAGACCCTGTGCAGGTATAGACTCAAACTGAACCCGGCCAAGTGTCTTTTTGGGGCTCAGAGTGGAAAATTCCTCGGATACATAGTCACCGAGAGGGGCATCGAGGCCAACTCGAGCAAGGTCGAAACCCTGCTCTACATGCCCCCACCGCGGAACCTCCGAGAAGCATACAGGCTCACTGGGCGAATCACAACATTATCCTATTTTATCTCCTGATCCGCCGAGCGAGGGTTACCCTTCTTCGAGACCCTCCACTGAGCTACCAAGTTTCAATGGGACGCCGACTACAACAAAGCATTTGAGGAATTGAAGGCATATCTGGCCGAGTTGCCATTATCGGCCAAGCCAGAGGTTGGAGAGGTGTCGTATATGTATTTGGCAGCCTCGGCTGAGTCGATCAGTATGGTGTTAGTCAAGCAGGACGAAGCCGAGTAGCAGCCAGTGTATTTCTTTACTTATCTATTAAAGGGTGTCGAGTGCCGATATACGACACTCGAAAAATTAGCTTATGTTCTGTTGTTAGCTGCTCGAAAGCTTCGACCATATTTTCTGGCACACCCGATTGTGGTTCCGACCAATAGTAAGATGGGACGAGTAATTTCAAATCCAGAGGCATTAGGGCGACTAATCAAGTGAACGACCGAGCTGAGTGAGTATGACATCCAGTATCAAGCTCGGTCGACCATTAAAGCGCAAGCCTTAGCTAATTTCCTAAGTGAGATGCACTCGGAAGAAGTTGAAGAAACTTGGCAAGTTTATGGGGATGGGTCGTCAGCTCGGCAGGGCAGTGGAATCAGCATTCTGATGGTCTCTCCAAGGGGAGAACAGTTACATTTGTCGGTCCGACTAGAGTATCGAACCATAAACAACGAGGCCGAGTATGAAACCCTCATTGTTGGACTACAGGCGGCTAAGCATGTGGGCGCCACTCGGGTAATATTATATTCGGACTCTCAGTTGGCTACCCAACAGCTCTCCGGGCGATTCGAAGTTAACAATGACCGGTTACAAGCCTTTGTGGAAGCCTATGAGAAACTGAAGCTGGATTCCAGGAGGTCCAGCTACAGAAGATCCCGAGAAAAAGTAACCTACGGGCGAATGAGTTAGCCAAGCTGGCTAGCTCAGTCGACTCCTGGGTGCTTCCCCATCCAAGCAGTCAGATAATGATAGTTATGCACATCGAGCAACAAGCCGAGTTGGAACTAGAGATGGATTGGAGAGCACCGCTTATCACTTACTTAACAAGTGGGGCCCTCCCAGCCGACCGGGAGGAGGCCCGACTCCTGAGGAAACAAGCAGTCCAATACTCCCTGGTCGGTGATACGCTATATAAAAGAGCATTCGCCCAACCCCTGCTCAAGTGCTTGGGTGAAGAAGATGCCGAATACGTGCTGAAAGAAATACACATAAGGGTCTGTGGGAGCCATGTTGGAGCTCGGGTCGTGGCCCAAAAAGCACTGCTCTTAGGGTATTATTGGTCGACCCTGCAGAAGGATGTTGACCGAATGATCTCCACATGCTTATCCTATCAGAAGCACCATAACCTTCCTCACCGACCGATTGAAATGATGAAGGCGTCAGTGGTCTCCTGCCCGTTCAACCAATGGGGCATGAACATAGAGGGACCGTTCTCGACTGCTGTTGCCCAGAAAAGATTTCTTCTGGTGGCTGTCGATTACTTCTCCAAGCGGATAGAAGCTGAAGCCTTGGCACGTATCACTGAGCAGGCCGTAATCAAGTTTCTGTGGCAGAACATCTTTTGCCGGTATGGGATTCCCCATAAGTTGATCTCGGATAACGGAAGACAATTCCATGGTCGGATGATACAGGAATGGTGCTCGGCCTATGGTATTTAGCAAGCCTTCACCTCTGTGGCATACCCTCAGAGCAACGGGCAAGCAGAAGTGGTCAATCGGGAGATCCTGAGAGGCTTGAAGACCAAGCTAGACCATGCAGGTGGCACCTGGGTCGACGAACTGCCGAGCGTCCTATGGGCTCAGCAAACCACACCAAGAGAAACCACAGGCTACACACCCTTCCAGTTGGTCTATGGAAGCGAGGCTGTGGTGCCTGTGGAAGTCGGGTGCGAGTCCGATCGGCGGAAGGCCTACGATGAAGATAACTTGGATAGAAGACGGTTGGAGCTGGACCTGGTCGAGGAAATCCGAGAGAAAGCAGCCGCTCGGATGCTTGCCCACTGCCAAAAAATGAAGCAAAGATATAATCAAAAGGTGTTGCCGAGGGCGTTCTAGGTCGGCGACCATGTATGGAAAAGGATAAAATCAGTCGGGGATGTCAGCAAGTTGGAGCCTCAATGGGGAGGACCCTTCAAAGTCGTCCAGAAGCTGGCTTCCGGAGCATATTACCTAGAGAACGAGCAAGGAAAGAAGCTGGATCGACCTTGGAGTGCTATTCACCTCCAACTATATCGAGAGTCAGAGTGAGGGCCTGTGAGATGATTGTACCTCATAACTCTATAATGATAGTGGAAAGATCAAATTCTCAGTCAACTTGCAAGCACTCCAGACTCTCCCCTCTGAGCGAGTTATAAGTGGACATGCTCCCACGCACCCCTCGGCTCGGCCCCCAATCCGGACGCATAGTGACCCACGCTCCCTGGGATTAGGCCTACCGAAGGTCCAGACTCTCGCCTCTGAGCGAGTTATAAGTGGGCATGCTTCAACGCACCCCTCGGCTCGGCTCCCGGTTCGGACGCGTGGTGACCCACGCTCCCTGGGATTAAGCCGACCAAGTGTCCAAACTCTCGCCTCTGAGCGAGTTATAAGTAGGCATACTCCCACGCACCCCTCGACTCGACCCCCAATTCGGACGCATGGCGACCCACGCTCCCTGGGATTAAACCGGCCGAGTGTTCAGACTCTCGCCTCTGAGCGAGTTATAAGTGGGCATGCTCCCACGCACCGCTTGGCTCGGCCCCCCAGTCCGGACGCGTGGCGACTATGCTCCCTGGGATTAGGCCGACCGAAAGTTCAGACTCTTGCCTCTGAGCAAGTTATAAGTGGGCATGCTCCCATGCACCCCTCGGCTCGACCTCCAGTCTGGATGCGTGATGATAATTACCATTTTGATAATCAATTTAGGCTTTTAAATCCATGTTTTGATCCCTTTTATTTGCTTAATCTTGTATTTACACTAGGTTCCATGAGTTATTTCTATTTTGGCTTTGGATGCAATTCTTTTTATATTTGAGATATTTTGGCATTAAAATTTGAATATAATTTTGTAGGCTTCGAATGATTACGGACACATATCAGATTGGATCGAATTTGAGTCAGACTTGGCTTTAATCAAGAGGATCAAGCGATGGAGAAATATGGGTCGTCCAATCAAGACATGGGGAGATCTGAGCCATCTTTCATTTTTGATCAATCTGAGCTCAAGGTAGAGTTAATCAAGACCATAGATCAAGATATGAAGTTTTGGTCCAAATCAGAAGTCATCCAGCCGTTGGATCAAGCTCGAGAGGAGTCTAAGCCATCCATTCAAAAGGAAGGGCGATCCAAGCCATCCGTTGCAGATCTGATTGATCCAAGCTACGGAGAAGAAGATCCTGACCATTGATGGAGATCTGGAAAGTTTGGTTTCAATCCAAGATGATCTGACCGTTGGATTAAGCGAGGATGATCACAACCGTTCATTTTTAATTGGATTAGTTAAATGAGAAATTCCTCACCAGCTCTCGGCGTCACGAGTTCTTCCCTGTTCTTCGATTTCTCTGTTTTTATTCTCCGATTCGCGCGACCAACATTAGATCCAAGCTTGTTTAAGATTTCAAATCACAGAGATGGATTTCCTATGAAGTTTGTAACTCAATCTCGTTGCTGAAAGGGGCTCAGGTGAGGGTTTCGCCCAAGAGTTCAGCTTCCATCGATTCCTTCCTTTTTGATCGATGTCTTCATCGACTGGAGCTATCAAAGCACTCGGAGGGGTTCTTCGAAAGTCTGAGGGTTTCTGAGTCAGATCTGCTATCCAGTTTATCAAGAAGAAAGAAATCTGTGGAAGTTTTCAGCTACGTGATCGGCCAGAAACATTACTGATCGGTCTCCGTGATCGGACAGAAACACTACTGATCGGTCTCCAATCCGATCAGAAGGAGTCCTGATCGGTCGGCTTGACCGATCAGGAAGATCAATATGCACCAAGCCACTGCAACCTGATCAAGGGAGTCTGTTCTTGCTGATTTCGAGCTAGAGGGTTTCTAGCTTGGCTCTTGTGTGACGGCAAGAAGGAGATCTTGGCAAGGGATTGATCTGATGTTAAACTTCTTAAAATTTCGGTTCTAAACACGTATTTCTTTCGGTTGTTTCAGTTCGTATCAAATTACTTCTCAGACATGTTTCTTTAGTATCATTTGCTCTAGTTTTAACAATTCTGCAATTAGCTACAAATTTCCTGCATTTGATATTAGTTTTTGAATTTCAATCTCATAGTATCGAATTGAATTGCTTAGTTTTCAAATAGGGATAAGTATAGTTTCTGAAATTTCGAATTAGTTTCTGCATTAGCTGAGTTTATTCTGTTTCCTTTATAATTTCATTCATATTCGCAAAAATACCCATTTCACTTGAAAATCCAAAATAGAAATGATGAATTCTAGCTCGAGTTAAGCATTCTTAGCTGGTCCTTGGAAAAATACGACTTGAGGCCCCTATACTACACTTAGTTTTGTGAGCTAAGGGTTTTCAATTTATAAATTCAAATTTGAGACTCATTGTGACACTGATTGTGGGCTATCATCACGTGGCGACCCACACTCCGTGGGATTAGGCCGACCGAAGGTCCAGACTCTCGCCTTTGAGCGAGTTATAAGTGGGCATGCTCCCACGCACCCCTCGGCTCGCCCCCCAGTCCGGACGCGTGGCGACCCACGCTCCCTGGGATTAGGCCGACCGAAGGTCCAAACTCTCGCCTCTGAGCGAGTTAGAAGTGGGCATGCTCCCATGCACCCTTCGGCTCGGCTCCCGGTCTGGACGTGTGGCGACCCACGCTTCCTGAGATTAAGCCGGCCGAGTGTCCAAACTCTCGGCTCTGAGCAAGTTATAAGTGGGCATGCTCCCTGCACCTCTCGGCTCGATCCCCAGTCCCGACGCGTGGCAACCCACGCTCCCTGGGATTAGGCCGACCGAAGGTCCAAACTCTCGCATCTGAGCGAGTTATAAGTGGGCATGCTCCCACGCACCCCTCGGCTCGGCTCTCAGTCTGGATGCTTGGCGACCCACGCTTTCTGGGATTAGGCCGACCGAAGGTCCAGACTCTCGCCTCTGAGCGAGTTATAAGTGGGCATGCTCCCACGCACCCCTCGGCTCGGCTCCCGGTCCGGACGCGTGGCGACCCACGCTCCCTGGGATTAAGTCGACGGAGTGTCCAGACTCTCGCCTCTGAGCGAGTTATAAGTGGGCATGCTCCCACACACCCCTCGGCTCGGCCCCCAGTTCGGACGTTTGGTGACCCACGCTGCCTAGGATTAAGCCAGCCGAGTGTCCAGACTCTCGCCTCTGAGCGAGTTATAAGTGGGCATGCTCCCACGCACCCCTCGGCTCGGCTCCCGGTCCGGACGCGTGGCGACCCACACTCCCTGGGATTAGGCCGACCGAAGGTCCAGACTCTCGCCTCTGAGCGAGTTATAAGTGGGCATGCTCCCACGCACCCCTCGGCTCGGCTCCCGGTCCGGACACGTGGCGACTCACGCTCCCTGGGATTAAGCCGACCGAGTGTCCAGACTCTCGCCTCTGAGCAAGTTATAAGTGGGCATGCTCCCACGCATCTCTCGGCTCGGCCCCCAGTCCGGACGCGTGGTGACCCACGCTCCCTGGGATTAGGCCGACCGAAGGTCTAGACTCTCGCCTCTGAGCGAGTTATAAGTGGGTATGCTCCCACGCACCCCTCAGCTCAGCTCTCGGTCCGGACACGTGGCGACCCACGCTCCCTGGGATTAAGCCGCCCGAGTGTCCAGACCTCGCCTCTGAGCGAGTTATAGGTGGGCATGCTCCCACGCACCCCTCGGTTCGGCTCCCGGTTCGGACGCGTGGCGACTCACGCTCCCCGGGATCAAGCCGTCCCAGCACTCAAACTCTAAACCTCTTGAGCAAACAACGTTATATTTGGCCCTGCTCCCAGTCCGAACGCGTGGTGACCCACGCTCCCTGTGATCAAGCCGACCCGGTGCATGAACTTCGGCTCCTGAGCGAGCAATTCTATGTGGGGCTCGGGCCCCTTTGGCGGGCGCGTGGCGACCCACGTTCCTCAGAAGGTCCCGACCGAGTGCGCAAGCTCTTACCTCCTGAGTAAGCAACGTTATACTTGACTTAGTCGAATGCGTGGTGATCCACATTCGTTAAACGTAAACCGACCATATATGCTTTGTCCCCCGAGCACATATGCAAGGCGAAGGCTAGTCCCTAGCCTTAACCTAATCAAGTTTGGCGCTTTTTGGCCGGGTTAGTCGTTAACCTACCCGAGTCGACCTCGCGAAGAAGGTAATACAGTGGGAACTTGAGTATCTATCAGAGCCACCAACACTTAGAAACAAAAAGGCAACAAATTCATTACACATGACAATGCACAGACAGAAGAGAAAAACTTGCATTAAAACTAGTTTCCTTACAGAGTTGAGGCAAGCCTCTACAAAAGGAAAGAAAAAAGAGAGAAGAAAAGCAAAAACCAGACCCTCACTTGAAGGGTCAGAGAGCCTCCTCAGGCATCTGTTGGGTCAAGCTCGAGAGAGCTTGGCCGTGCTGAGGGGTAGGTCGGGGGCAAGGTGCCCGCCCTGCTTGAGCTACTCGAAAGTACTGAGCATCTGCTGCTTAAGCATTGGGCGCAGCCTCTCCGACAGCTGTCGACTGAACTCCAGAGACTCGATGTACTCAACTCTCCGGGCGTCCCACCGAGCCATCTCCCTCGCCTTATAAGCCCGGAGCTCTTCGAGCTCCGACTGAGCGACCTCCTAGGTGGCCTGCTGCCCCCGAAGTCGGCTCAACTCCTCCGACCAGGCGTTCAGCTCCTCATCTCGTGTAGTCAGCTGGGTCGCCAGGGCTTCAGTCTTCTCGGCTTGGGCCAATAGCTCCCACTCCTTGATGGTCAGGTCGGCGCGTAGAGAGGAGGCCGACTTAGACGCCTCGAGGAGCTCCATCTTGACCTTGGTTAGCTCGTGCCGAGCCTGACCCTCGAGGACCCAGGCCTTGCGCTTCGTGTACTCTAGGTTGGAGACTCGGAGGTGTGCCTGGGCGACCGCCGTGTTAGCCGAGTCAAGCTGTGTCTTAGTGGTTTCGAGCTGCTCCTCTGAGTGAGCCAGGCGTTCTTGCAGGTCTAGGATCTCGGCCCGCAGATCGTTCAAGGTCTCCTTGTTGGAGACTAGATGTGCGTGCCAGAAATGGGTCTCCCGCCTCTCCACCCGACACTCCGCTTGGTGCCAAGCCCGAGAGTGGGCTATGAAGGAGACTGCCAGGCTATAGGCCGATCCAAAGAGCTGCAAACAGCAAAACAGATCTCATTACCGAGTCAAGAAGAAGCATAAGGAAAGATACAAGCGCAAAACAGACGTACCTGACTAGCCTCAGATAGGAACGCATTTGCTCGGCTAGTTGGGGCCCAAAAGTTAGCCTCCTGGAGGCCCTGAGAGAAGTGGTTGGCCAGGGGTCTATATAGATGGACCTCCTGAGACCGCTCGGCTTGCCCGTCGGTCGGTCTCTCCAGGCCCATGGCAGCGTCGGCCCGAGAAGGCATGACCAGGTGCACTGGCCGGTTGCTCGGACCTTCAGCAGGTGGGGGATGGAATCCCCCTGGATCGACGACACCGGTGCGCTAGATGAGCCCGCCCGAGCCAGAGCCGGGGGTGGGGCTGAATGTCTGGCCGTCGTCTTCTTCTTTTTCTTTGGCCGGGAGCTAGTGGAGGCTCCGGCTGCAGTGGCGGTCAGGGGTGCTGGCTCCGAGTCAACGCCTCGGTCCCGTCGGTGATTCAGAACCAGAGGCTGGTCTTCCACCCCTATCGGCTCGGGGTCGGCGGCTGCTGCTACCTCCGGGCCGGAAGGGGACGACACGTTGATAGGGGCCGGAGGCGGAGTCGCTTCCTGTTGGGCCAGCTGCTCGACGACCCGAGACTCTAGATTGGCGTCATCCAGGCCAAACCCCTCCTCTAGGGCTGCCGCGAGCATCATAGTTGCTGCAAAATAACAAAGGTTTAGTTAGCTATAAATATGCAAAGGATGAAATGGAAAGCTTACCAAGTTATCAAGGTCGACGGAACGACACTTGGCTGAGGCTAAACACGTACAAAATATCCTCGCTCAGCAGATGAACCCCGTGGAAATGTCGGCCCCCAATTTTAGACAGGGTCGACTGACAAGAGGGAAGGGTTTGGTAATTTTTGGGGAGAGGGGGAGATGGAGGTAGGTAGGAGATCCAAGTGGTGGGTCAACTCGGGGGCGGGGTGGTATTTACAAAAAAAAAGAAATGCTTCTTCCAACCCTTATACGAGGTCGAAAGTTTGGATAAGAAAGAGGTCTTGGCTTGAGCTTAAAAGAAGAAGTCATCCGACTCCTGTTTCTTAGGATAAAAAATGAAATAAAAGATTTTAGGCTCGAGGGGGATATTGTATAAAGTAAAGATAACTACCGAGCCGCACATCAGGCGGATGGCATTCAGGGATAACTAGGAGAGGGGGATTTGAAAGAAACGGTAGATGGAGAAGATGAAAGGGTGGATCGAGAAACGATGCCCGGCCTGAAGGTGGTCTCAGGAAATCGTTATAAAGCTTGGGGGGGTTTTGGGTCGGTCGGTCGGGTCGGGTAGACGAAGGCGATGGTCGGATGAAATGCGGTAGTCAGAATGGATTTGGTCAAGATTGTGATGGTGGAGCTCGGACACCATGATGGAGTACCATGGGTCCGAGTGAGACAAAGGAGAATCCATAACCGAATGAGAAAGAGGAAAACTGACCGAGTGAAAAAGAGTTCACTGGACAAGAAGACCGGAAGGGTCGCTGCCGGAGGTTGCCAGAACCCTAGTAGAGCACACAGGGTCAGCAGGACGGTGTCAAAGTGAAAAAACGATGGTAAAACGGCGAGCGGAGAGGCCTATTTATAAGGTCGAGCGGGCGAGGACAACCATCCGATGGTGATCCGGGAAAAAGGCAGGATAAATTCCGGGCCGTCCAGTCAAATCGAGGTCGTTCCCGAGGCTCGGCGTCACTCATGCGTGCCGCCCATTCGCTGTGTCAGGCGGCGGACGCTGCACCACCCGAGAGACCAATGGCCAGCGGATGCATGGCCCAGCAGTTATGACGGTAATTAATACGAGAGATTCGATTCGGCTCCGGCAATAGTCGGGGACAAGACTGATAAGATAGGTTGGTGGACGAAGCGGGCGCTCTGTTGGGTTGTCGGGAGGTATACGATGTAGAACAGTCAGCCAGACAGCCCACTCAGAGATGTCAGGCTTGTTCTAAACTCGTTGTCTAGTTAGTCAGACTCAATGCCTCCTTCGACTAGACTCGAGGGGGATGCTTAAGATCCCAGCCTAGCTTACGTGTAGCTTGGTCGGCCAGCCTGGCATCACATAGGGATAAGCCGGGCCCACCAGGGGCGAGTGGACTAGTCTGCTAGCAGGGTCAAAGCCCGGTCAGCCCGGGGCGCCCGACTGAGTGGTCATTTAGATGTACCCCGACCCGAGTCCCACGGCAAGACGCTGAGTGTCGTTTGACACCCGAGGCGCCTGCCACATCGGTCCTTCACGTGAGGCACCAGCTGTCGAGCCTAGGGCTGTCTGGTCATCCCTGGCAGGCATCCAGTCGGTGTCCTCTCGGTGCCTTAATCACGTGACCCGGGACTAGATGGATTGATCAGATCCGAGTGCCCCTAACTCGGGGAAGGCCTTGCATCATTCTGGGATATTAATTGCGCGACCCAATTTCACTCGGGTCGGCCGGTCGGCGATACAACTCGGGATCTGTCCTTTTCCTTACGACATCTGCCCTCTGACATTGTACGAGCAGCCGTGGTACGAGGGTCGGTGCAGGCCTTACCTAGTTCGTGCCCACATTGCGGATATTCCGCTGACTTCGTACTTCTCTGTCATACCCTGACACCCCGCACCACGCCACCCCTCACCTGTGTCAGACCAGGCGGCGTCAATCGGTGCCATTTTGTGAGCTAACAAAGCCCATGCTCCTGTCTTAGTCAGGTACAGAAGGACAGTAGACGTAGACAGGAGCTGTCAGCTCCCTCGGCTATATAAGTCTCTCCGCACTCCACTTCGTAGGTACACACACACGAGTCTCTGGTCTACTGTTCTCTTACTTTTTTGCACTTCCACCGGAGACTGACTTGACCGTCGGAGGGTCTTGCCGGGGACTTTTCCCGGCGGGTTCGCTAACGATCATTTTCTTGTAGGTCGGAGCCAGCATCAGCAGTACTCGGGCCTGCCTCACTCTTGGGAGTCCACCCGACTTGGCGACAGGATCATTGGATATTATCTTTTTAAGTGGATTTATTTGTGTTTTATATATGTGAATACCAATCGAATCCATTAAAGTGATATAACAATTTTGGATTATAAGACATGAGTTTAGATTAATAGAATCTTTTAGTCCGATCTACTATTATCTATGAGCGCATAACGGTTGGATCTTCTATATAAGGGTAAGGTCCTCATTGGATTACGGTATCTTGATAGAACCCTTATTCCCTATTGACGAGTGTTTGTGACGTCGTCACCTTATCTCTTTTGGAAGGCTCCCCCTCTAGTACTTCTTCCACAAGATCTTGAGATAGTGGAAACGACGCTCGATGTCTCTTCCGCTACATTTGGGTTTTATCATCGCTGCTACTACCGTTTCTTCATTTGTTTGATTATACTATGCATGCGATGTTGCTAGATCTTTGTACGTAGGGTTGTATTTCCTATTTGAGTTCTTGTTCGGTTTGTAGAATTCATGAGACTTAGGAAATTTCAATTTCTAAGGGATGATTTCATATCGTAGTTAGGGTATATATTTTTCTTGAATGGTGGCACTGTGAGCTGGAAGAGTTCAAAGCAGGACATAGACGCAGATTCTACAATAGAGGCTAAGTATATTGCTGCGTCTGATGTAGCAAAGGAGACTGTTTGAATCTGGAAGTTCATTGTAGAGCTTGGTGTGGTTCCTAGTATAGCAGACCCGATAAACCTCTATTGTGACAACAATGGGGCTATTGCACAGGCTAAGGAACCTTGCTCTTGTGGACAATATCATACCATTGTGGAGATATCTAAATTTCTTTCGGTCCTAATAATTGTGATTAGTGCTAGTGGGAGATTGATAGTAGGAGCCCTAAAGCCAATTATGTGATGATTGGCTAGGGACTTTTGTATCATATCCTATTATTAATAAAGGCAAAGTTTAGTTATTATACTTACTTTTTTATTTGTGTCAAATAACTAAATATAATAATGTCGTTGGGTAGTAGGTTCTTGTCTAAATTATATTAATTGATTGAATTGATAGTGAGATGATATAGAAAATACTACACTAAACCATTCGTAGTCAAGCATTAATATTCAGGAACAATATTAATGCATGGAGACTAGTATGTAGGTCAATTGATGACTTAAGCTCACAAGTCATGGATATGTGATATCAAGTTGACATATAGGTATACATTAGAGAATGTGTACTGAATTGACCCGCCATGAGAAAGTTTCATAGATTGTCATATGAGTGTCATAAACTTTCTCATGTGACTATTAGTATGAATAATCCTTAGATCTAAATTCACTACAGTTCCCTACATAAGGAGTTATGTACTTTGGTATCGTCAAATGACATCCGTAATAAGATGGACTATAAAGGCTAGCATGGGATATGTAACAAATTATGCGGAAGGATGTGAGTGAAGTAGATGTGATCTATTCGTCCCATATGACGGGAGTGATATCTGTGGGCCCCTTAATCGAGTAAGACTATTAAAACGCATGACCATGCTTAAATGGGTCAATATGAGATATTGTGCTTATTTATTTGAGTGAGTCTACTTGGGGATCAAGAAACACAAAGATTGATAAGGGGATGACACAGTCTATGCCTCATTGATCAATTTAGATATCAAGGATAGAAGAACAAAGTCATACAATATAATAGTCAAGAAAAGGTTACGTCGGATCTCGACATTTTTGCCACTTGGGTAGCAGTGATGTATTGGTAGATATCGCTCATTATTTTTATATCTAAAGTAGTTTAGATATATTGCCAACGTTACGAGAACCTATTGAGTTACACACAAATGACACGATGCCTCGTAGATAAGATGATTTTAGTTTGACTAAAATATGATCTGAAATTGGATTAATTGAGTTAGACTCAAATGAATCCAATGAGATTATGGAATTGAGTCTAATTTGAGTTAGGCTTATCTATATTAGACTCAACCACTTAATTATGGATAAAATTCATTAAAAGATTTAATGAAATATTATTTAAGAGGAAGTCTAAGAGGCTTTCTATTCATTAGATGAATAGAATATTAAGAGTCTCAAGGGATACCAAAAGGCTTGGTATTCATTGAGTTTTATTAGCATTAAGATGAAAGGAGCTCAAGGGACAAAGACCCTTGGTATTCATTAGATGAGTATAAATACCCCCCCCCCCTTGTCCAAGGCTATAGTGGGCATCTCTCTTCTTCTTCTTTCTTCCTCATTGTTCAAAACTCCCTAGTTGAGGTTCTTGTATTTTGTGAATTATCCCAAGTTGCTAGCACAACTAAGGTGGTTCCTCTCCGAGGCGTAGATCATGTTCATGTGGACACTACTAGAGGCACAGACACTTGAACGTTTAAGAGATCTGGCGTACCATGGACGAGCGAGATAAGCGAAAGGCACGCTCTAAAGGTATACACTTTAGATAGATGAACTTTGTACGAGTTTGCTTTCGCATAGATCGCTCGAGGGATCTTATTTTATTCTGCGATTTCAAAATATTTATGCCTATAGATCCCTACATTGAGTACAAACACAATAATGATAATAAAATAAATACAATTTGCAATATGCAAACCAAATAATGATGGAGACCGATCCGGAAATCCTGAGTGCAGTGCTCCTCTCCTAGAGATTCCTCAATTGGAGAGTTTCACAGCATTGCTTTCTGAGTGTAGAAACGAAGACTAGAATAAAGAATTTCATTGTCTTAAATGTAGAGCCTTCATCTCCTTTTATAGAGGAGTTGAATCAAATCCTTATCTGGAACAACTCTTATCTAGATGAAGTAATATCTGGATGAAGCCTCATCTTTATCCACATCATCTGGCTTATCTTTATCCTCATCCAAATCATAAAAATAAACCAGATATTTTGCCACATCATCTTTCATGTCATTATTTCTAACAATTCAGTAATCTAGACCAATCTCAGTCGGTCTACCAAACATTTGGTTCAGTCTACTGAACTGGTTTGACTCGGGTTGACTCCAGTTCAACCCGAGTCAAGTCTGGTTCACCCATTTGCATTTGTTTGCTCATTATTTTGCTTCCAGCTCCAGGTTCCTACAAAACAAACATACAACAACAAACAAGCAATCAAAACCTTAATCATGTAAATCTACCTGACCTACTAGGCTTACCTTTTTCTTGAAGGTCCCTCCTCCAAGTCTACCACCTAAAGGTCAATCCCTTAGGATCAAGCCGCTCTCTTGTAAGTCTACCTGACATACTAGGCTTCATGTTTGGATTACATCCAAGACTTTACTACCTAAGGTCCATTCTTTAAGGTTTCGTTATCTAGCTTCACTCACTAGGACTTAGCTTCACTTACTAGGATTTTATTGCCCAGCTTCACTCACCAAGACTTCCACTACCTAGCTTCACTCACTAGGACCCAACTTTACTCACCATGATTTCGTTGTCCAATCCTCGACCAGGACTTAGTTCCCAACCCTCGGTTAGGTCTTAGTGTCCGGTCTTCGACCAGAACATCGGTGTTCGATCCTCGACTAGGACTTAGTGCCCAACTCTTGGTCAGGTCTTAGTGCCTGATCCTTGACTAGGACTTCAATGCTCGATTCTCGATCAGGATTTCGTTGCCCAACCCTTAGCAAAGACATCTTTACTAGCCATTTGATTTTGACCAGAATTCTTTTTTCCAAACATCAAGTCCTGTTTGGATTAACCCTTAGTCAAACTGACCATACATTGGTATATTATCAAATATCGAAACCCTAGAGGTTAATTACTCTTGACTGATGCTCCTTGCACCAATAGAATTAACCGAACTGAATCGACCAAATTTAGAAATTCAGTTTGGTTAATTCAGTTTTCATTTTTTAATTCGATTTGGTTTTCAATGAATTCGGTTCAATTTCGATTTTAAATTTTGTAATACGATTAAACTGAATAAATTGAATAAATACATTAATTTAATTAATTTTTATTTAAAAATATAATTAAATAAATAAAATCTCATTTTTTATTTAAAACCGAATAAGATTTTGAATTTTTAGTTAAGTCGGTTAATTTGGTCGAAAATCGAATTAGCCGATAAAATATCGATTTGGTCGGTTCAATTTTCATGAAAAATTCGGTCAGTTCAAAAAAATTCAGCTTATTCGATTTATTCAGTTCGATTTTGACTGAATATTCAACCCAAATTGATTGTTCTATGGTAATAATCGATTGATATGTCTAATTCAGAGCTATTAAGGTTGATCAAGTGTTTTTCTGTTTGATTAGCGTTCCTAGGATTTTCTTGAGTCTATCTACACATATGCTACTAAATTGAACTAATGTGTCAACCCAAATAAAGACATATTAGGTAGGTTTAGTGCATTTTATGTCGGTAGATATATGTCTTTGATAAAAGTAATTGGTCCAAAGGAAAATTACTTTTATGCCAAATATATGTTAAGAGTAACTTACAACAAAGGAACAAAATATTTATTTTTTGTTCAAATCATATACAAAATCTATCGGCTCAGAGGAAGACATGTTGCATGACTTAAGATTGTTGTGAGCTATGGACCGACATATAACTCATATAAATCATCAAATTATACGTATAATGAGTCAGCCTAAAGGAAGACGCATTATGTGACCAATTAAATTTTGAGTTATATTAGAGAGCACCGCTCACAAATTACATTTTAGTTCCAAGAATAAATTATAATATTGTATTTTGTATCTTATAAAGAGCTCATTCTTATGTATTGAAATTTTATTTTATTTGGATAATCTTATATTTTATTATATGTACCGATATATATATATATATATTCTTGGCTTTAATTAAACTGCAAGCTTATGTTGTTTTTACTCTCATTATTTCAGTGCAATCAATCAGCAACTGCCAATATGAATAACATTCTCACATTAATTAGTTCAAATTTTGTTGAATAGAAAGAGTACGCGATTGTAGTCTTCATCTGTATAGACTTAGAATATGTATTGAGACACGATCGTCCCACACCCCTAACCAATGCTAACACTATAGAGCAGAGGGTTAAATTTTAAAAGTGAGAGTGATTAAACTACATGAATTTAAGTATCATGAGACTTTCTATTCCAGCACCAATTAACGACTCAATGACTAAGGGGAAAGATGTTAGAAGTTTCCTCAGCAAATTAGCATTCTGTTTCATGGCAAATGAAAAGGTTGAAACCATTACACTTCTTTCGAAGTTGGTGATCATGCGATATAATGGCAAAGGGAACATTAGGGAGTATATAATGGAGATGTTCAATATTGCCACAAGTCTGAAAGTATTAAAACTCGAAATGTCTGAATCTATGTTCGTCATTTTGTCTTGATATCTCTCTTTGCAAGGTTGACTACTTTTAAGATCTCATTTAATATTCAAAAGTAAAAGTGGAAATTGAATAAATTTATAAATCAATGCGTGCAAGAGGAGTAGAGATTGAGGCGTAAGACGCTTGAAAATGCTCACTTAGCATCCGGTTCTTAAGGTTCGAACAAAAAGCGAAAAAGGATCAATAAAGGAAAGGGAAAGAAAACTATAAATTTGAGAGGTTTTGACCACAAGGAGCATAAAAAACAGGATAAGAAGTCTACTTGTTTGTTCTGCAATGCAGAAGAAAGATCATATGAAGAAAGATTACCTCAAATATGCTAACTAGCATGTAAAAAAGGTAAACTTCTCATTCTTGTTAGTTCAAAAATCAATTTGACTATTATATCCACTGACACTTGTTAGATAAATATCAATGTTACTATTCACATAAGTGTTACTATGCATTTAGAGAGTCATCCTTCACTTGATGGTGAAAGATACATTTATACAGAGAATGGAAAGAAGGTTAAAGTCGAGTTCATAGGTGTTTTTAGGCTTTGTTTAAAAACTGATATTTATTTAGATTTAGATAATATATTTATTGTATCGATTTTAGACAGAATTTAATTTCAATTTCTTATTTGTATAAATTAGGTTATTTTTATTTATTTGGAAATGGAATGTTTAATTTTTTTTTAAATTTAGTGATGATTGATAATGATTTATTGATCGATAAACTTTATAAATTAAACACCTTAATTCCTATTATTGACAACATGATTATGCATAAACTAGGTACGAAATGCAAATTGATTGACAAGAATTCGTCAACGTTGTAACATAGGCATTTAGATTATATATATCCAGACAACGCCTAGAAAGGTTAATGTCATATGGAATTCTCGATTTCTTTGATATGTCAGACTTTGATGTTGCATAGTGTGTTAAGGGGAAGACCACTAATAAAAAGAATAAGGGGCTAGCAATTTTAATAGCGTTTTAGAGCTAATACATATGAATATTTATGGATCATTCCCCAAAGCATCATGAAATGGACACACATATTTTATTAGCTTCATAGATGACTACTCTCGATTTAACTATTTGTACCATATTCATGAGAAGTCATAATCTTTGAACCTGTTTAAAATTTTCAAAGCCGATGTTAAAAATCAATTAGGTAAGAAAATTAAGACTGTTAGAGTTGAGGTGAATATTATGATTGATATAATAGATTAGGTGAACAATGTCCAGGACCTTTTGTGAATTACTTTACTGAGTGTAGGATTATGTCTCAGTATACCATCTTGGTACTCCGAGTCATAATGGTGTAGCTAAGCGACACAATCATACCCTAAAAGATATGGTAAAAAGTATGATGATTTTTATTTCTTTACTTGAATATTTATGGAGTGAGACACTCAAAATTACAGTTTACCTACTTAACAGAGTACTAATAAGGCAGTAACTAAAACCTCATACAAGATGTTGACAGGTAAAATGCCTAGCAATAGATATTTACATGTTTGGGTTGTCTAGTTGAGGCTAGGCCTTATAGGCCTAATGAAAAGAAAAGTTAGTTACTATTTTGTAAGTTACTCTGATAAGTCAAAAGGGATATAAATTTATGATTCCTCTAATAAATCTTTCTTCGAAATAGAAAATGTCAAATTCATTGAGGACAGTAGAAGTGCTAAGGTCAGGGAAGTATCTTTTGAGGAAAGCATCAGTGATTCTCATATGATTACTATTAGTGTAATTAGTAGCGGTATGATTACCATACCTTACATCATGGACATTGCACATCCAGTAGAAGTAGTGAACCAAGATATTCCTGTAAGGATCGGTAGGTGAGCTAGAGGGGGGTGATTAGCTCTGATCTTTACTCGACGAAGATTTGGCGCAGCGGAAGATTCGAGCAATGCTAACACTTAAGATTTACTTGATATTCACCTCCTTGAGGTGACTAATCCAAGAATCCACTCTTCCTTGTTAAGACCGAAAGGAATTTAGATATCTCCATAATGGTTTGATATTGTCCACTTTAGGCTTAAGCGCTCATAGTTTTGCTCTTGGGCTCTCCCAAAAAATCTCATGCCAATGGAGATATCTTTTTTCCTTATAAGCCTATGATCTTTCCCATGTGTTTTCGATGTGGGACTATATTTACAACCTTGCAACCCCCCCCACCCCTCAAACAAAGGACCATAAGCCCCCCTCAAGCGGAAACACTTTCCGTTTGATGTCTGATCCTCAACTTACCAGGACTTTCTGCCCCTCAGTCCACCCGACCTACTAGAACTTCACCGCCTAGTCACAACTAGGACTTCTCTGCCTAGTGTCTGGTCCTCTTGATCAAGACACGGGAGCCCACACATCCTTTATTCAAGGCTTAACCCACATGGTTAGATTTGGATCATAGATCTAGCTCGTGCTTCTTCCGGCGATTAGTCCGGTGAAGAGCGACCTGTCTCTGATACCAATTATTAGGACCAAAAGAAATTTAGATATCTCCACAATGGTATGATATTGTCCACTTTGGGCCTAAGCACTCATGGTTTTGCTCTTGGGCTCTCCCAAAAGATTTCATGCCAATGGAGATATCTTTTTTCCTTATAAGCCTATGATCTTTCCCATGTGTTTTTGATGTGGGACTATATTTGCAACCTTGCAACCCCAACATTCCTCACTCTCTCATACACTATGAAAGATCTCCTTTATTGAGGCGGAGCAGCCTCGTACAAACTTACAAGAAGAACAAACGAAGAATAATCAAAATACAAATGAAATCTTACAAGATTTACATAAATGAGCTCTCTTGCTTTTTTTTCTTTCTTCTAGCTTGAAATCACCTCTAGAACCTTGGAAATACAGTAGCACTATTCTCCAAGACTTCTCTTGAAATGGTGATGGAAGGAAAGGAAGAGAAGTCGAAGAGGTGCTGAAGAGATTTGAAGAAGTGTTGCTTCAACCTGTGTGACAACCTTATATACCCACGACCTTGGGTTCACCCAATCGATCACCTAATCAATTACCACGTCAGACTAGCCGTTCAATGACTATTTTTTGAAACTTAACCGATGAGCCAATTATTAAGAAGATCTTAATCGATTACTGAATCGATTCAGCACCTTTCTATGCTCTTGCGCAAAACCTTCGTAATCGATTGACTAATCGATTACGGTCCTTCTTAATCGATTGCCAAATCGATTAAGATGATACTAAATTGATTACCCAATCGATTAGCAGGGCTCCTTAATCGATCATCCAGTCGATTAGCAGACCTCTTAATCGATCACCCAGTCGATTAAGGACCATTATGTTCTCATAAGACAACAGCCCAATCGATCACCCAGTCGATTACCCAACCCTAACTTGTTTAGCTCTCAAGTCTAGGGTTCCCTTACCTAACCTTGGTCAACTTTGACCTGTTAGGACCTCCTCACCAAGTATCCGATCAAACCTTTGACCGACTTAGACTTTCTTTTGCCTAGTTCCCAACTAGGACTTCCTCACCAACGTGCGATCTCCCCGATCCACTTGGACTTCACCTAGTCCAACTAGGACCTTTTCCTTGCCAATGTCTGATCTCTCCGATCTACCTTTACCTAGTCCCATTAGGACTTTTCTCGTGTCAGCATGCAATCTCCCCGATCCACCTGGATTTCATCTAGTCTCACAAGGTGTGCCTAATCCCACTAAGACTTTTTCTGTGCCAGCGTACGATCTCGCTGATCCATCTAGACTTCACCTAGTCCCACTAAGTACGTGTCTAGTCCCGTTAGGATTTTTTCCGTGTCAGTGTACGATCTCCCCGATCCACCTGGACTTAACCAGTCAAGTCTCCATTCAACCTTGACCCATTTGACTCACACAATATTTAAACATCATTGTCAAACATTGAAACTTAAACTCACCCGGGCCTAGTCAAACTAGGTCATCCTAACCCAACGAAGATTGCACCAACAATTCCTATATCATTGATAAGTACCATTTTATTGATTATTTTAGTTGCTAAAATCCATGTTTGACCCATATTTTTCTTGCTTAATTGTGAATTTACCCTAGGTTTTAGGAATTGCTCTTATTTTGGACTTAATTATAAATCTGTACATATTTGGATTATTTTGCCACTAAATTTTTGATCTATTTTTGTAGGCATGAAAGGATCCTGGACCTAGGGCAAATTGGGTCAAACTTGAGTCGGAAGTGGACCCAGATCGAGTTATCAAGCTTCGGATTAATCTGGGTCGTCCGATTAAAAAGCAGCTAGATCTGAGCCATCCGGGACCATCTGAAGTAATCCGAGCTAGGGTTAGGGTTGATCAAGCACTCTGATCAAGATCTGAAGGTTTCATCCCAATCAGAGCTCATTCAACCGTTGGATCAAGCTCGGAGGGTTCTAGATCGTCCGTTCAAAGATTAGGTTGATCTGGACCATCCGTTGCACATCTGGAGGATCCGAGCTACCACGAGGCAGATCCTGACCCCTGATCATCATCATCAAAGTTTGGATTAAATCAGAGCAAGATCAGCCGTTGGATTTCCTCAAATCAATCTGAACCGTCCAATGCTAAGTATTTAATCAGATTCTCCACAGCCTTCATCTTCATCGTGTCTTCGCCGCAGTTTTCGTTTCTTCGTTTTGTTCTTCAATTGTTCTTCAGATTTTCTTCAATCCGAGGCGCGACCACCTCAATTTCTTCACTAGATCATGTTCTAGGTCATTAGGAGACTCATCCGTGAAGTTTCCAGCCTCAATTTGCCCAAGAAACAGGGCTGTTGAGAGGTTTCCGCAGTTCTGCCATTTGCTGACTTCGGATCGGCTGTGCTCCAATTCCTTCCACCTGAGCTATCTAGAGGGGTTCCCTAGAGTGCTCGGAGCATCCCCAACTCACCATCGCACGCGGACGCAGTTAAATCCAAGAAATCGAATGGAAATTTCAGATTTGAGCAAGCTGAGCTGGTTTTGATCGCAGGTTGAGTTTTCCCAGTGAATTGTGGAGCTTACGGGTTCGAGGCTCACCCTTGCGTGACGAACAAGGAGTACATTGAGCTAGGGAAGGATTGGGGTTTAGATTTCTTATTGTAATTTCAGTTTGTAGCTGTAATTTTCATTTCTGCAGTGTTCTGTTTCTGTTTTGCCTATCAGCCACTTAATTTCGTTTACTGAATTGTTCCAGCTTAAATTAGGGTTCAATCTTTAAGTTAAGTAGTTAGGGAGTTGTTTAGTGAACATTTGGTTTCAATTTCAGCTGGTTTCTTATTTTTGTTATTGCATATCAGTTGCGTATCAGTTTCTTACCTTTTTCTGCAATTTCAGCTTTAGTTTCTAATTTCTTCAGCTTGTTTCCAATTCGATTAGTGTTTCGTTTATTCCCTGCAATTGAAGATCGCATTTAGTATGTCAATGAATAAGATCTGAGTTTGTTTCTCATTTGGTTTTATATCTGAATTGTTAGCTCAGCTTTATTGCGTATCACATCCAATTCTGAAGTTTCAGTTTAGTTCTGCATGAATTGATTAACAGGTTTCCGAGTTGCATTGTTAGTAAACATTAGTGCTCATAATCATTGCTGAAACATTCATTTGGTGCCTTAGACTCTGAATTCGGTTCGTTGCTTAAGTTTTGATCTTGTGCCAAATTTTCTGCACTCTCGTTTTGCACTGGATTCATTTCTGCTCAGCATGTTTAGTGGCTGAATTTTGTTTCACTAGAGTGTTTCTACATGTATTGGCTGATGAACTCTGTACCCGAGTTGTTAATCTCACATCCACTTGCTCCACATCAGTTGTAGATTTGCTTTCTTCATTAAATATCAACTTAAAACTGCAGTTTGATATTTCTGAAACCTTGTATCAGCTTTCTTCTTGTGTGCCACCCTGCTGTAGCTGAATCTTGTTTCATTTTCCCTTCTTGACAACATATTATTTAGCACTCGATTATTGCAAGACTCAATTCCTGAAGTTAAACCTGGTTATTAGGGTGATAGTGCGCCTGAATCCTGCTTGCTTTGCATGCGGTTTGCTCAGAAATTCAAACTTCAGCCAGAATACAGATGTTGTTTCTGTGTCAAGAGACAATTCAGCACTGACTATTTGCAGGTTAAACATGATTGTCAGTGAATTATAGCACGTGATTTCAGTTTGCTTAGCATTCAGTGTGCTTCGAATTTCAATCCTCAATTTCTGCAAATCAGTTAATAGTTTCTGCAGTTGGTGTTCGTTGAAACTTAGCATTAAGTGGTTACTGCTTGTTTACATTCGGTTGGATTTAAATGATAATTCCTGAAGTTGAGCACAAGGTGTAGTGTGGCATTGCATTTTGTATCAGTTGATTCCTAAAGGTTGCATCTTTACATTAGTTGGTTAAAGTTTCATTTGGTTAAGTTGATTAATTGTCATCACTTTGTTTAAGTTCAATGAGTTAAGCTTACTTTCTTTTCATTGCGTTTCCATTTCAACTTGAAACCACACTCAATTTTTATTTGAAACCCAAAAACATAAACGACACATAAATACAAGCTCGAATCACACAATATCAACTAGCCCTAGGAAAAATATGACCTGTGGCCCCTTTACTACGTTTTCATACTTTGATTGCAAAAAGGGTTTCCAGCTTTTTATAAATATCTAAATTTGATACTCACATTCGTAACAGTCTATTTTGGGTCCGTCAATCATCTCTAATGTAATTGGAGGAACCTACTACTCAAAGTGAGATATTACCTAATATTGACGAACAAGTACCTCAACCACCTCAAATATAAGTGATATTAAGGTGATCTACGAGGGAATGGAGACTCACGACTTCTCCTGATTATATTTATGTCCATGAGCATGAGTTTGACATAAGGTTGGAAAGTGATCCTATATCTTTTCAAGAGGTCAAGACATGCTTTAATCTTAAAAGGTGGATTAACGTTATGCAAAAAAAGTTAAAGTCTATGGCAGACAATGACGTTTGAGAACTTGTCAAATTGCTTGAATATACGAATTCATTAATTGTATAGATATTTAAAACTAAGTGGGATTCAGGGGGCATTGTAGAAAAGTATAAGGCTTGTCTTGTTGTTAAGAGATTCACTAAGAAGGAAGACATTGATTACAATGAGAAGATTACATTCCCGTCAGTGGTATATGGTGCAACAAAAAGCTGACGCTAGTCGCCACATCTGGTATAAGACTCTCAGAATAATCATAACACTTATAGTTTATTTTGATTTGGAACTATACCAGATAGACATAAAGATTGCATTCCTCAATAGAGAAATTGAGTAGTTTATATATATGGTGCAACCGGAGAACTTTGAGTCTAAGGATTTAAAGTACCTAGTATGTATATTAAAGAAATTCATTTATGGTTTAAAGCAAGTGTCCCGTCAGCAATACCAGAAATTTGATCAAATTGTTATCTTATTTGGATTTAGAGAAAATCCTGTTGATGAGTGCACATATATCAAATTCAATACGAGCAAGATTTTTATATTTGTAATATATATGGATGATACATTGCTTGCGAGCAATAATAAAAGTTTGTTGTATGAAAGCAAGTCATTTCTATCACGTCATTTTAAAATGAAAGATCATAGAGAAGCATCCTTTTTTAGATATACATATATATCGTGATCGTTCAAGAGATATTTTTGGACTTTCACAGAATGCCTATATTGAAAATGTGCTTTAAGATACAACATGCAAAATTGTGCACCTAATGACACACTTATGACGAGGTGACAGATTTAGTCTGCAGTAGTATCCACGATTTGAGCTTGAAATAAAGGAGATGGAATAATCTTTCCCTTATGCATCGCTTGTGAGAAGTCTCATGTATGCACAAGTTTGTTCATGATCGGAAACAGCGCTCATAGTGGGGATAGTAAGCAAATATGTAAGTAACTTAGGATCATCACAATGGAAAGCTGTAAAGAGAGTGATGTAGTATTTGAAAAGAACTAAAGTATATATGCTCATGTATTGAATGTCAGATCACCTGGAGGTGATTGGATATTCAAATTCCAATTTTGTAGGATACTTGGACAACAAAAAGCCCACTTCGAGCTATATTTTCATGTTCGCTGAAAGGGTTATATCGTAGAAAGTATCAAGCTGACGCTAGTCAACACATCTACTATGGAGGCAGAGTTAATAGCATACTACGAAGCATCCAATCATAAGATGGGTTGTGGAACTTCATCATAGCATTGCATATCATTGATGGCATTGATAGGCCATTGAGAATTAACTATGATAATAAAACCATAGAACTTTATGCCAAGAACAAATATAGTTCGTCGAAATCAAAACACATTGACATTAAATTTCTAACAGTTAAAAAGAAAATTCAGAGTCATCAGGTAATGATAGAGCACATCAGCATGGATTTCATGATAGATTTACTAACTAAGGACTTGGTGCCTAAGATATTTTATATGCATGTTATCGATATAGGAGTCCTTATGGGCGTACTCATCTAATGAGAGTCTGTATTTATTTAATAACTATTTATTTGTTAATAAACACAAATATTTTGTTTTGATTATTTTATACACTTCAAGTTTAAAATATTAATGAGAATTTCATTTGTTTGTTTGGCAACATTATGAAATAAAGTATAATGATTTACTATTACTGTTTAGCATTTGATTAGCATTTGATGTTTATAAACATGATATAATTTTTTTGGAATCATAAAATTTAGATCATTATTTATTATTACAATTTCGCATAAAGGATTGTAAATATAATCATATCTTTTTGGGTCACTTTTGGGTCAGTTAAAAATTGATACATATTGATCACATTTGATATAATTTCATAATAGATATTCACATCATTTGATATAATTTCATAATACATATTCACATCCTGATCTATATCATTGATGACGTCCCCATTGATGAGTGTTTATGGTATCGTCACTCTATCTCCTTTGGAAGGCTTCTCTCTCTCCTCTCCCTCTTCCGCAGAATATTGAGATCGAGGAGACGATGCTCTACAATGTCTCTTCGCTGCATTCAGATTTTATCGTCGCTCCTGTAGTTTCTTCATTTATTTTATTATGCCATACATGCAATGTTACTAAATCTTCATACATTGGGTTGTATTTCCTATTCAAGTTCTTGTTCGATTAGAATTCATGAGGCTTAGGAAAGTCCAATTTTTATCAACAAAATCTATATCGGAAACATTTTATAATCATCAGTACAAACCAAAATTCAAAAGTGCATGAAACAAGCTGTAAATCCTCAAGAACAACATATTTTTCAGGTAGCAGCAAAGCTCCTGATGACTGCAGACGCTAATACACCATAAAAATAGTTTCGAAACAGAGTACACTCAATGCAGTGAACTATGCGGGAGCCTGAAGGATCCGCCGCATAGAGCATCTGGTATACGGGTCTTATTCTCACTGATAGAATTATACTTAACAAGGTTCCCAAACCGCATACCCCAGCGAGAAACAGGAATGTTAATCTGAAGCAGTTGGGCCCCAAGCAAGTGCTTGAGGTCGGGTCTTGCTTTGCGGCTTCGGTATCGTATACGTATCCGGCGAGAAGACCGGAGAAGAAGAATGCCCCCAGGGGATTTCCTAGCAGCATGAAGTTGTAGAATAGGCCGAATTGCTTTAAGCCAAAGAGCTCGGAAACAGTTGGCACCATGACTGAAAATTGAACCCCATAACAGAAACCAAGCATGGCAGTTGAAGCATAAAGGGTGCCGTTGATAGCCGAAGCATAGAGAAGGTAGGCTACAACCATGACTACTTGGGTACATGCCATCCAGATTGGCCTAGGAAGCATTCTTGATCTGCAAAAAGAAAAGTGAAAAAGAAAAAAAAAAGAAAGAAAGAAAGAAAGAAACTATGATATGGAAATATGGTGGAATGATACGGATATTGCGTAAAGAAGGAACCTGTACTACCTGACAAAGTGCTCGGATACTGCACCAGCGCTGATACGGCCAACAAAGTTGCAAAAGCTGAAGAGGCATAGCAATATGGTTGTGTCATCAAGACCATATGAAACTCCAATTTGAGCTAGATTATTGAGCACTGTAACACCTGAGCCAACGCCGAGAAAGTATGCCAAAAATAGAAGCCAAAAATCAGCTTTAACTAATGCTTCATGAACCTCAAAATCGTCCCCCCTCTTGGGTCTTCTCTTCTTTTTAACTGCGCCCTCTCCTTCAGCTAAAAGCATGTCCACATCTGAAGCATCATCATTCTCTTGAGCATTCTCCAAATTGTTTGATGATGTTGCTAGCAATGGTTCTGTTTTTTCTGAGCCTTCCTCGGTTAATTGATTTGAAGTACTACCAGTGTCGCTAGCAACATTGTTCTTGCGTTTTGTCGGAAAGATCGTCATCTTTATTGGGATGGCAAGGGGGGCCAAGAGAAAGATGATCATTATACCAAACAAAATGTAGATAACACCATCAGTTAATGGGAGAAAATCAGCCAAAATTGTGTAGGAAAGAAGATAGAGACCCAAAAATATGCTTGAAATTTGGGTAAACATAAAATGGCATTGTTCCAATGAGTCTTCTTCCATGGATGGAATGCAAGGCCTAACGAAATACATCATTGCAAGGCTTACGATAGGCAATCCAAGAGTAAGAACCACTAACAACTTTGTTGACGAGCTGTGGAGTACACCAGTGTACAATCCAGTGTATACTGCAGCACTAAGCCCAACATAACCCTTGAGAATGCCAGCAACAGTACCTCTACTGAGAGGAAAGTTTCGCATGTTGGTGACCAGAACACCTGTGCCAAACCAGGCACTGCTATTGGTACCAATGCATATTGCTATCCATAACTGGAGGGTAAAATGAAGTATTAGTTCTACATTGAGTCTAATAAAATGACATGTAAAGAAATCTTTTCAAACTAAATGATATTAACTACATGCAAAATCATGACTATCACAAATTTAATGAGTTAAGTTAGAGTTGGCTACTTGGTAGTCTCCTTATGTGTTCCTCGAGAAGAACGAACTCCATACTCCATACTACAATAAGTCATACCATATTAGATAAACAATAATCGTTGATGGTATTGTGCTTATGGTGTTGTATAAAGGGACATTAAACTCCAAATTAAAGTTGGATTATCATCAAAATATAGGAAAGAGAGACCGAAAAAAGATAGGAAACAGACTCTTTCCAGCTGCAGGAAACAGAGACTCTTTCCAGCTGCATTTATGACTTCTACTTTTCAAAACATTGTAGTATATTGCATAAAAAGTGGCGATGAATCTCCCACTCACTGGAACAACACACAAACCCTTTTCATTTTCCTACAACTTGCCGGTTACTAATCAAAAGGCAATAAGAGTTAGAAGTTTCATGACAAAATCAGTGAGATTGGAAAACAAGTTAGCAGAAATTTTAATCTCTGCAACTTGAACTTCACCTATAAAAGGTCAGTAAGGAAAGCAACATGGGATGTCACATATAGGTGTAGTTGTGACACTCTAGGATAATTCCACATCTCAATATGTTGGCTTTGTATTAGTTTGTGAGGCCTAGATGAGACTACAAGTACTGAATAAACCATGTATTCAAAACAAACATTATCTGGACTATTGGGTGGGCCAATCCACTAATATTAACTTGGCCTATCATTTTAGTAATGTATTTCTGAGGTTAAGGGCCAAACACTTAATAACTTAGGATCCTACTTATGGTTTGGAGTAGAACTAGCAGTCCAGTGATCGGTAACAAACCCCAAAAAGCATATCAGTGTTGGTGGATTAATTGTGACTTCAACTGCTGCCTAGTAGATCACTTTTTTCCATAGGTATTTGTTGTAAGTTGCTAGACTATAGAAGTTAGTCTAATAGCTAAACCTGCCAAGAGATCGTTTTGGTTTAAGGCCTATAGCAGTTTACTGGCTTTAGTATGGACTTTATTTCAGTCATGCGCTTCAACCCTACCTGGTGAATGAATACTGTAATTCTGTAATCAGAATCGGTTGTGCTAATACCAACTAGATCAGTATCAATAAATAACTTCCATGTGATAAAGATCCAGCAGAGTAAATAAATTCATATATACTCAGAATTCAGGTAGATAAATAGCTTTAGTTTGCTCAGCTGTGTTATAAATAGAATTGTAATATGAAGCAGTCAGGTTCAAAACCTCCTCTTTATGATCTAGCTTAGATCTACGTTTGAATAAATATTCTCGACAACTCCATCAAACAACTACTTTGCATTACATAAATGTCAAGTAGCTATGTTGCCAAATACTGTAATCGCATTCTGGAAACTAATCAATTATTACACGAAAAAATAATGTTTTAAGATAAGATTGTTCCACTAGTGGACTGTCTCACTTAAACATGAGATACAGTGAAGAAAATATTATTAAGATTTGTTTAGTGACTCCAACCTTTCCCCAAATCCAGGTCCAGGTTTCTAGGAGACATTTTTAAATAGTTCGAGTTGAACGAAGCTTCACAAAATATTGTTTAATGGTTTACCCTTTTTTTTTTACTTTTCGTGTTTCATTGCAGATCCGGAAAAGAGATAATATTCATCCTATTTCCATTACGGAGAGGAGTGATGATGAACATTCATTGATCTAGAGAGAATAAAACAATTTTCTTCTGCTTCAATCTAAAAAAAAAGGATTAATCTGCATAAAACCAAAAAAAATGGATAGGTATCTATGCAAGCTTAAGCTAGATTGGTGCCTAACAAGATAATGAAATTATTGATCGATCACATCAAATGAAAATGAACCGTCAATCCGCCCCTAATCATTCAAAATCAAGCATTTTCCGGATCTGTTTTGAAAGAAAGGCGACGAACCAGCCAATAGGGAAGGCCGGTGACGGTAAGGCTGACGGCAGACCACAGGGTTCCGAAGCCGAGGAAGCAGCAAGCGGCGCCGACGAGGAGGACGAACCAGGGAGGGAGGCGATTGCAGAGGACACCGGCGACGAGGCCGAAGTTCTCGCCGGTGTCGTTGGCGACACCGAGCATGGTGAGCTGCTGCTGGTTGTAGCCCATGGCCTTCTTGAGGGCGTGGGAGTAAAGGGGGAAGGTGTAGGCCGTCCCCGCCGCCACCTGCACCCAGACCGCCGCCGCTAGCCCCACCCACGGCGGCCGACTCCCGGCCTTCACTGCTGCGGCCATCGTACCCCCTCCTCGGCCGACGACAGTGGCCAACGGACCTGTCAATTGGCCACGGCTTTTGGACACCGCGAAGGAATCTTTTGGCTATTTAACAAAAAAACTAATAAAATTCTCCTTTTTCTTTTTCTAATTAAAACACAAGGTCCACATTTATTTATTTTCCAGCTATATTTTATTTTTTTAAGGAAAAAAAGTAGCTAAAAAATCCTCAAACACTCGTAAAAATAATTTTTTTAAAAAAATAAAATTAAAAATTCTAATAACGATTTTTGACTGAAGGCAGATCCTATGTCTCAGAAGTGTCATTGTCCCCTATACAACACTCGTAGATGATCGGACATCCACTGGCCGGTGGTTTTCAGTCACCGCCCCAAGCTAAACTATACACTGGAAGTACGGTGAATTCGTCGATCATCGCAATTGAATCTCGTCGATTCATCGTCGAATCTGATGAGATCGCAATTGCTGCGATCTCGACCGATTCATCGTTCTCCAGTATATCATTTGATTCGGGACAACGATCGAAAACCGTTGATAATATCCGATCGACGATTCGCCAACCATCACCGATGAATATGAGACAAACGGAGAGGGATCCTCTTGGACAGCTGCTTTTGACTACATTAATTGCCTCCATTCGAAGAATAGACATTTACTAGCCACAATAATTAACTTAAACACCTGTTGTAGATTAACTAATGGCGAATTTGCAAATACCAAACAAATCAAAATACCAAACGGCAACGTTTTGTCCGTACTGACCACCCATTCTGGCAGTTAAAAAAATTCCATTAAACAGGTGCAACTGCCGACGACACACCTGACTTTTATGTAAAGCTTCTCTATATGAACAATTTCTCCAGCGATTTTTTCTGAGAACATTGACAGAGGCTTAGAAGAACCAGGCAGTTTGATCACTTGCAGCATACCCATCCATCCATGTCTGATGTACATGAACCAAAGACGATCCCGGTGAAGTCTCAATCTCAGTTTCAGCCTCATCCTCATCCTGGAAAAGCTACATCACTCGCTTTAAACAAACACAAAATGTGATACTGAATTTTACTCAAAAGATTTTTTTTTTCGGTCTGTATTGTTTACCTTTAGATTAAGAAGAATCGTCGTCAAGCAACAATGTCGCCCTGCGTCTGCAGAATCGACATGGAGATTTAATAGAAAATTTGGAGAATGGTTTAGTAACCAAAAGAGAAGAAAGCTTTAGATGGCCATTAAGGTAAACAGATAACACTGATGACTCTATGGGGTGGACTTTGCTCATGCATAAAATATGATGGTATTAAACCTTACCTGATAGCTCCCATTTATCGAATTTCACTAACCAGGCGTCTGAGCTGATCTGAGAAAAGAAAACTCTATCTAACCACACTCTGAAACGCTTTCCTCTCTTATCACCATAACAAGGAATAACTGCATCTATTCGCTCTCCAAGCGAGCACTGAACGCCAGAAGGAAGAACAATGATTCCGTTTGGATGCTGTCAAATGAAATATGTTAAGGAAGTTAAGGTTTAAGAGCTATTAAGAAATGATTCAATTTCAGTATCACTCTTACACTGATACTCCTCATATATTGTATAGTCAAATCAGAGTTTTCTACTTCAGCTCGGCGCCATCGTTCATAAATCAAGTAGAATTTGACAACCACTTGCGAAGGGTGGAAGCTCTCAGTTTTCCAACGAGACAAGTCCATGACATCCCTTGGAGACGTCTTAGGACCTAGCCCAAAATGTCCTATAGCCTGAATAATACCAGACGCACACCTTTCGCTTGCGTGGATGATCTTGGGGTAATCTTTAGAGTTATGTGCATACCACTGCAGTAGTTCATCATGGGCATTGCTGACCTGAAATTACACAGGTGAAAAACAATACAATTCCAGGAAACTATTTACCGATTAGTGTTAAAAAAGGAGAACAAAGGGAAGAATTAGCAAGACCTATGAAGCTACATACCACCACGCCATGGACTTCTGGAACGGTGAATAAGTCGGTATCATTTCCCGAGTCACCGCAAACAAGAGTATCTATCGGTAGCTTTCCATTTTTCTTCAACTTGCCATGCAAATATTGAAGAGCTTCCCCTTTCCCAGCAGCCAAGGGTAATACGTCAATGCATTTGCCGCCACTATAGATAACTTTAGTTTCTAGCTGAGCAAGACAGCGAAGGAAATATATTAACTAACTACTAGATTTCAAAAAGGATTTTTATTGCAGACCATCATCCAGGCACTATTAGAATTAATTATGTAGATAACCGTTGGTCTTTATATTCTATGTGCAATAAATGTGCAATATAGCCGTTAGAATAAATTGTATAAAGGCTGAAGAGTCTGTTCATTTCTAGTCTAAGTGAGGATTAATGCAATTAATAGTAATTACTTTCCTAGTAACAAAATTCTAATATGATATCAGAGCCAGGGGTCCTGATCATATGGCTACAAAGTAACTTCTTCAAAAACTTCTCGCTGCTCTAACAGCGAAAGCTTCTACTTCCACCTCTAATTCTCCTTCTCCATTTCCTATACTTCCCACGGACCAAGGTCAATCTTACCACCGTTCCGCTCAAAGGCCCCAATTATTTTCAATGGGCAATCCAGGTTCGCCGAGGGCTCTCTATTCGCCGTAAACTCGACTTCATTACAGGGGATGCCAAGAAACCTGCGAAAACGGAGCCCTACTATGATGATTGGGTGTGCTGCAACGAAATGGTGGTATCTTGGCTGAATTGATGTGTTGAGCCCAATATCGTTGCAACGATTCAATTAAAGGACTCCACGGCTGAGATTTGGGATACCCTATATCACCGGTGCTCTAAGCCGGACGATACGCAGGTCGCTCAATTGCAGCACAAGATTGGCATTCTGATTCAAGGGAAGCTCTCAATCGACGAACTCTTTACTCAGCTCACTTCCTTGTGGGAAGAATATGATCTGTATCGCCCCTTACCCCATTGTAAGTGTGGGGACTGTAAAGACGTTTGCTTCCAAGATTATACCGATCAGCGTGCAAAGGACAGAGTCTTCAAATTCCTCACGGCCCTCAATGAGGATTATGCTTCTATTCGCTCTCAAATGTTTAGTCGGAGTCCTACTCCAAGCCTCGACGAAGTGTACAATGCGGTTTTCCAAGATGAACAACGTCGCCGACTACCCGCACTAACTGTGTCCTCTGATAGCTCCGCCTTTATGGCCTATGTTCCACCGGCGCGACGAGGTCCACCAAAGAAAATAGACCCATCTAAGTCTGGTTGCTCATACTGTGGTTTCACAAACCACACTGTTGACAAATGCTTTCATATTATTGGTTTCCCTCTAGGACATAAATCCAAATGAGGCCGACAGAACAAAGACAAGGCTACTCCAGCATTTGCTAATCCCCAAGGAGCAAATTTTCATGCCAATAATGCTCTATTACAAGAATGCAATGAGGAGGACAAACAGAAGGAAAATGCGACCAACCAAAAAATGGGCATCATGAAAAGCCAGTTCGATTCCATTCTACAACAACTCCAAAAAGGCATTGCCAATATAGCTCCCGAAAGCTCCACTGTTCCAATGGCACATTTTGCTGGTAAGTCTTATCTTTCTAACACCCCTAGTGTCTGGTCTGTTGCTCAGGATGATTTGCCATCTTCCCCTGAAACATGGATAATAGACTCCGGAGCAACAGAACATATGTGTTCTAATTTTCATTTTTTCTCTCAATCAATTCCCATCATTGCTTATGTTGGTTTTCCTAATGGAATGAAAGCCAAGGTAACACATGTGGGAACAGTTCAAATCAGTCCAAATATCTGCTTAGAAAACGTACTATACATCCCTCAGTTTCATGTCAACCTTTTATCGGTCCATAAGTTATCCATTGACAATGGTTGCAGAGTCATTTTTAATCCTCATGATTGCTTTATCCAGGCCTTACCTTCCAAGATGGTGATTGGCATGGGTAGACAGCATAAAGGACTTTACTTATTGCAACCAGAAGACTCCTTGAAGACATTAGCAGATCTTGCTCTGTCACATTTTGTAAACTCTTCCGAGGATGCTTTAGATTTATCTATAATTCTGATTCTAATAAAACAGTTGAATCCAACTTTGATTTATGGCACCATCGTATGGGCCATCCTTCTCATTTGGTTTTAAGCAAGTTGAGTTCAGTTCATTCGCACATCCAAGATTTTCCTAATCAAGTATGTTTAATTTGCCCAAGAGCAAACTGAAACGTCTCCCATTCTCATCACTAAAGAACATGGGATTAGTTCCTTTTGCCGAAATTCACGTAGATACTTGAGGCCCCTATAAACAAGCTACTCTTCATAGACATCACTACTTCCTTACTATAGTAGATGATGCCACAAGAGTAACCTGGACATTTCTTATGAAATTTAAATCTGAAGCAGGGTCCCTGATTCCTCATTTCATTCGTATGATAGAAACTCAGTTTTCTAAAGCAGTTCAGATTGTGCGTAGTGATAATGCACCTGAGCTAAAACTGACTAGTTTCTATTCCGAAAAGGGGATCACACACCACACCACATGTGTTGAGACTGCTAAGCAGAATGCTGTTGTTGAAAGGAAACATCAACACTTGTTCAACGTTGCCAGAGCATTACTATTTCAAGCAAACCTTCCTGTTCGTTTTTGGGGCTATGTTGTACTAACAGCTACTCACCTTATAAATCGAACCCCAATGAAGTTGCTTGACTACAAGACCCCTTACGAAAAACTACTAGGGGAAATTCCTAAGTATGACCATTTAAAAGTGTTTGGATGTCTGTGCTTTACCACTACTCTAAAGCGCGATCGGAAGAAGTTTGATGATCTTGCACGCCCTGTATTTTCATAGGGTATCCGCATGGTACAAAAGGTTATGAGCTTTACGATCTTCAAAATAAAAAAATTTTCATCTCTAGAAATGTCATTTTTCATGAAACTGTCTTTCCCTACCATACTGATTTCCATGCAAAAATCAATGCACCTCTTCCTTGTTCGTTCTCACTTTCTTCACAGAATCCAAAATCTTATTTTGATCCTTTTGTGAAGAAGTTGTCAACCTACCTGAGTCCGTAGGACTTGAATCCAATGTCACTACAGGAGTTATAGAAGAGCCGGTCACAGAAACTATCTCCACTGAGTTGACCGAAGCAACCAGCGAACAAGATGCTCATGGTGAACAGAAAAATGATGCATCAGCTCCACCATCTTCTCGTCCTCTGAGAGCCAGAAGACTACCTAAATATTTGGCCATCTATGATCACTCCTTGTAGGATCCACAGGCTAACTGTGGCAGTCAATTTCCTATCAGCAAATATGTGGTCATAGATCATCTGCAGCCACAACATGCAGCATATACTACTGCTCTTTCTCACTTACATGAACCCGCAAATTATAGAGAAGTCTCACAGTCTTCAGACTGGACAACTGCCATGCAAATGGAACTGAATGCGCTTGAGGATACTCACACTTGGTCTATCATCTCTGTCCCATGTGACACTCACACAGTAGGCTGCAAGTGGGTCTACAAACTCAAGCTTCTTGCCGATGGAACCATTGAAAGACACAAAGCACGGCTTGTGGCAAAAGGCTACAACCAGATCAAGGGCTTGGACTATCAAGAGACTTTCAGTCCAGTTGTAAAGCATACCATGGCCCGTGTTTTTTTCTCAGTTGCTGCAATTCAAGGCTGGCATTTGAGACAACTAGATATCGACAATGCATTTCTCAATGGTAACACGAGACTATTCTCATGGACATTCCTGAAGGATATCAACCAATCCAATCAGCTCCACCATCTCAGAAACTGGTTTGCAAATTACATAGAGCTCTCTATGGTCTGAAACAGGTCTCACGGCAGCGGAACTCTAAGTTCACTGAAGTATTGTTAACATATGGCTTCAAGAGATCACCTTTGGACCATTCTTTGTTCTGAAAAACACAGCAACAGGTGATTCCCTAGCATTGTTAGTCTTTGTGGATGACATCCTTATTGGATCATCCTCGCCCTCAGAGTTAGATAAGGTTGTTGCTTTCCTATCAAGCCAATTCAAACTAAAGAATCTCGGTATTCCCAAGTACTTCCTTGGTCTTGAAATAGCAAGGTCGGAGCATGGGATTAATCTTTGCCAGAGCAAGTATACTCTAGATTTGCTGGAAGAATATGTGTCTTTGGGTTCGAAACCAGTAAGCATGCCTATTGAAGCAGGACAGCATTGCAGTCCATCTCCCTTACTCAAGGATCCAAGTTATTATCGAAAATTGGTGGGAAAACTCATCTACCATACCTTCACACGGTCAGACATTGCCTACTCAGTTCAGGTTCTATCACAGTACATGAACAAGCCAAAAAACATCACTTGCAAGTTGCGTTCCGTGTCCTGAAGTATTTGAAAAATGAACCAGGAAAGGGAGTTCTATTCTCAAGCAAATCAGGTACTAATCTTCTTGGTTATTGTGACAGCGACTGGGCAAAATGCATAAACACCAGACGTTCGGTTATGGGATTCTTTGTTTTTATGGGGGATAATCTTATTAGCTGGAAGTCGAAAAAGCAAGAGTTACTTGCACGAAGCTCAACTGAGGCTGAGTATAGAGCAATGTCCAGCATTGCTTGTGAAATTATGTGGCTGTTACAACTACTTCAACAGCTGAGAATTTCATAAGCAGATCCGGTAGTTTTGTATTGTGACAACACATCCTCCATACATCTCACCAAAAATCCTTTGATGCATGAGAAAACTAAGCACTTTGCAATCGACTGACATTTTATACGGGAAGCTGTGGTCTCTAGAGTCATTCAGGTGAAATATGTTCCTTCTGCAAACATGTTGCGGATATTCTAACCAAAAGCCAGAATGTTGCTTAGCATAACCATCTCGTTTCCAAGATGAACATGCATAACATCCACCTTCATCTTGAGGGAGGGTATTAGAATTAATTATGAAGATAACCGTTGGTCTTTATATTCTATGTGCAATAAATGTGCAATATAGCCGTTAGAATAAATTGTATAAAGGCTGAAGAGTCTGTTTATTTCTAGTCTAAATGAGGATTAATGCAATTAATAGTAATTACTTTCCTCATAACAAAATTCTAATAGGCAAACACTCTTACCCCACGATTTGCCAACCTTTCAGAAAGGCACTTCACCACTTCCTCCGCATGATCATTTCGTACAAAGTAGCTCACTTTGTGTGGCCTCTGATCTACTTCTTGCTGCATCAACACCAAACAGACATTGAAGCTCACAAATTAAATGTATGATTATAACTTGCAATCGTTATTTGATCTAAGAAAAGGAAATTGGCATCGTTGGATACCTGACAGGTAAGTTGAGGAAATTTAGTTGTTTCCTCCATGACAATATCGCGGTCCCATTTATGGTTCAAGTAATGCTCCCAAGCATCATCAGGCACCATGGATTCACCATAAAATATCTCTGTGCCCACAGATAGAATAGTTACATCTGGAGTTAGCAACGGTTTCTTGTTTTTGAGCTTCTTGTACGTAGCAGGTGATCTCCCAGTTGAGAAAATCAACAAAGAATTGTGACGATATTCTGATTCCCATAGTGCATCGAACCTAAGCAGCGAGAGATCCTCTGGATCATCATGATCAACCTATGAAGAAAGTGCCAAATTCTTTGCATAAAAACAATAACTATGATTGTAGAATTTACTACATTGAACAAACTGAAGCTAAGCGCACCATTGTACAATCTAGATCAGAGACAATCATGAGACGGGCCTGACCATCGAGGCGATCCATTGTACCTGATATTAAAAGGTATGAGAACCCAAATAAAATTTTATGATCCAGCACAAGTCTACTCTGGTACAAGCCACTCTAATTGAGAACTAACAATATGAATTTGTCTTGCTCGTTCTACTGCTGCAATTGCAATGGAAATATCTTGTAGCCTTTTTCGCATATACAAAATACATAAATTAGAAAATAGGGAATACAAATGAACAGTTGGTGCAGAGACAACAAGCTTAGAGATAACTAAGATGCACAGAGACCCAAAAACAACACTTCGAATTGGAAAAATTCAGTGGATACTAAAATACAAATACTTTTTTTTTAACAGAAAAATGGTCGTTCAAGTACAATATTAAATCTTGATTGTTCATCATTTATTAAAAGTTATTTAATTTTTTTTAAATGAAATTTTTATCTATTTGTGTATAAATTGACAAAGGGATCAGCTGCAGGCAGAGTAGTTAATACAGTGGTAAATTCACAAGCACCTAGATTGCAAAATAAAACAGGCACCGCATGTTAGAATCTCCACAAATGCGCATGTCAAAATTTAAAGAAAAAATTCGTCGCTTTTGAAATACAAAACAACATGAATCCAAAAGTAGGCTTTTTACTCGTCCGATGACAAAAATCAAACAAAAAAATATATATGGAACGAAGATAACAGGGAAAAGATCCCGTTGAAGGACGAAACAGATCGAGGAGAAAGGACAGATAGAACAAAAAGAGAGATGAAAAGACAATTACGAGAGAAAAGCTTCGATCTTTGGCGTCGATTGCCACTTCCGGTTGCAGGAGGTTTGAGAACAAATGTTGAAGAAACTCCAAGGAGGCGACGAGGTGCGGCTGCCGTGGTGAAATAAGGGAAGTGGAAAGAGGAGCAGAAGAATCGGCTCAGTCCAATTCGGTTGGCGATTCTTCGTCGACACTGAGAAAACGGAGCGACGCAAGGAATAAAAGAGGAGAAAGTATTTATACATTGCATATTCTCAATTTTCCAAAAGGAAGTGGGCAATTTGTAACGTGCTGTGCCAAACAATGAATTACAGAATCTCTCAACTCGCACCATTTCAATTTTACAGTAAGCTGCACCTGCGGGCCAAATTAACCGCTAACTCTAGACGTCGCAGGATGATTGAGAGGCGTTCATTGTGACGTTAAACGCTGGGAACCAGGCAGGATGATTAACGAGGTTGAAAAAATTTCGTTAATCATTTTTCATAAAGTCTTAATGATTAATAATTATTTTAGTATTCACGTTTATTTCAATTAGAATTTTTTCTCAAATAGGTGAACTCTGGACCTGACTTCTAGACCTCCACTGAACCTTCCGATTTATCTACGATGAAAAATTTCGTAAGACCGATCATCCGAGGCTAAAAAACCTTATTAATCATTTTGAATAATTCAACAAGAGTAGTGTAGTACATATCCTTGACATATTTAAAGCTTCAAGGGTATGTATTGCCCGTACTGCGATCTCATGGAACTTTCAGATTCATCAAGAGATTAAACTACATCAACATAAGCATAATGGTAATATTGCCCTTGATAACCTTTTCGAGATGCCATCTCCTGTGTGCTAAATTTGCAAATTATAATTTCTTATTTTGTTTGTGACTTGGCACTGACACCCAAGCTACATGGAATCAAAGTAACTGAAGAGAATGTTCATATATCTATTAATATTGCGTAAACTTTTGACAATGAGATCGACGGTATCGAAATGAATGCATGTCTAGGAATTTGACAAATTGATGTATAGAGCATTTCTCGTACACTATTACAGAAAGAATTAATTAACTATTCAACTTAATACAGCTTACAAAAAGAAGGGTTATGAACAAAAGCAGCCGCCTTCCCTATCTTCCAACCGTCAGGTTAAACCTCCCGTACCGTTTGATCTACAACTCAGTTTGTACAGAAGGAATTTAACCTAAAGCATTATACTGCACAGTAATATGTGGAGTTATGATGGGACTGTGTAATCGCTGATGTTATTTACCTGATGATCGTCCAAGAGCAATAAGATATGACTGCACTAACCGTGTAATCCCTGCCGTTATCAACGTGTGATGGTCTGAAATTGTGGCAATTCAACTGGCAGTAGGAACAATGTCTGCTGTTAGTGGAAGGTTCCTTCCAAAATACATATAGCTTCGTAAAACTTACATGGGGATCAAGAGGTACTTGGTCTGCAGGCCCTGTGCAGCACGGATCTTCCCACCTTGGGCGCAGGGCGGCAAGAAAGCCATTATCATCTTGCTACTGACCATTCCCCTAATCATGTATCTCACATATTCATCCACCCAAGTGACCGTGGAAGAGCCATGACCAAAAGTGTCTTGCCTGTGAGACCAAAGCTCCCTGACCTTGTCTGACAGTTCAAAGTTTTAAGCTCAATGATGGAAGAAAGACATGCCTGCTGATGTGAACTTGTATCTCTCATTTTGAAGATCCAGAAATGTTTTGCCTCTTGGCCATGCTATACTGAGAAGAATTTTTAGACTTTTCGATTGAATGGCCAATATCATCTAATGAAGCATCATTCATCTTTACATTTTTATAGCTTCCATTTCTAGATGGGAAATGGTTGGGCTTATCTTCATCTTCAGACTGTGTTCCAGACTTGGGTTCTGGGAGCACATCTAAGTGCCTTTGTCTATGACCACTTCGGGAACTCCTTGTGCTATTTAATGTCGGCTTTGCAGGGGCCGTAGCAGATCCTTTGAGCAGCAAGAATTCCTTTGGGATGCTTTCCATGTCAATGAAACATTTTCTTGATTTAGCATCGTCAATCAACGCAGCCCAATCTTCAGACTGCATGAGCGCATTAGCATTGCCAACCACCTGCAATCAAAAAGAAATATTCAACAAAGATACTTTATGAGCTTAAGAAAAACTAAGTACATCAATTAAACTGGTATCATAAGTTAAGAAAATTGCTTACCCATAAGGCCCTCCTAGCCCGAGTAAGGGCAACGTTCATTCGGCGGATATCAGCAACAAATCCCACTCCATGATTTGAGGCACGCACACATGACATGATAATTACATCACGCTCCTGACCCTGGAATGCATCAACCGTATTGATGTATATGTCCTTGCCTTCTTCAGACTTGAGCACATCCTCAAATTCTCGTTGAAGACATTTAAGCTGTAATTTATAAGGCGTAATTATGCCAACAGATACCCTTTTCCCACCATTTGATTTGACAAATTTCTGTAAATGTTCATACAACCTCAAAGAAAATTGAGCTTCATGAACATTCTGGTAAGAGACGGATCCTCCCCTATGTGACTCCCTTCCGTGTGTAATATCATAGAATGCATAGGCGTGCAACAGAGTATCTCTATAGTAAACTTCATCCTCTAAGTTGACAACACTCTCACTGTCAGTCAGACGCCCTTGATAGAAATACCGTGATGGGAAATCACGAATTTGAGGGTGCATCCTATACTGAACAGATAACAATAGTGTCGGGCATCCCGCTTGTTGAAATCTCTCAAACAGACTTCTGCTATAAAGTAAAGTTCCAGCAGCTTTACTGATAACAGTCGCAGGAAGCTGCTGTGGATCACCTACCAAAACGCATCTTGCAGCACCAAGCGACAGTGGTGGGAGAATTGCAACTTCACTTGCCTGAGCAGCCTCATCAATGACCACCATATCAAATCCATGAGTGAGACGAGAGAATATTTTCCGGCCACTGCTTGAAACAGTTGTAAAAACAATCTCAGCTTCATTAGCAAAACTTGCTTCAAGGTTGGCTCGAGCATCTTCCATATTAAAGTTAGTCCCAGAACGAAACTTGCTTTCGAGTATAAGGAATCGTGACATATCAACAAGAACTTTATCCCTGTTCTCTATGGCCGCAGCAAGATACTGGAGTAACATATCACGGTTTTGATCTCTGGCAGCAAGAACATCAGGATCAACACCTACAGATCCTTGTGACCTACCAGCGGCAGCTGCAACACTGAGCTCTCTCTGCAGACGGGTTATTTGCTGTGCCAGTTCAGCTTCACGACATTTCAAGTCATGTAACCATTTAATTACTTCATCACGGCTTTTCTGCAGAAGTTGTTCAGTTCTTCGCTCAACAGACACTGCCTGAGCAGCTCGGGTCTGTGAATCTACTCCAACACGAGCTACGTCAGGTCGATAAACTTTCATCTCTCCATCAATGAAGCCACGATCAAGAACCCGTGCTAACAGCTCATCTGTGGCTGCATTTGAAGGTGCACACACTAGCATTCTTGGTTTTGGACAAAGTTTTGGAAGAGTCCTTAAGAGACTTTGATCCATATTCTGTAAGACTTCGTCTATTGATCCGCTGCTGGCATTCACTAAATTAATCTCAGTTGTTTGCTTATAACTTTCAGGTGCAAGTTTCTTGAGCAGTGCAGTGTAGTAATGTTGATATTGGACAAGATGAATCACGTTAAGCATTCCCCAAACTGTATGTGTTTTTCCAGTTCCTGGTGGACCTTGAACAAGTGTAAAAGGCCAAGGATCTTGTCTCTTAGTTCCTCTGCTATTGGTACCAGCAGCAGTGTGCATAGCAGCCCACTGGATTGCAGCCAATTGGGGAAGATTGAACGTCCTGTGTAGATGATCTACAAAATTTTGAGTAAAACAGTCAGGCATAGCAGGTGGCCTCTCTTCATACTTTGGAAAATGCTCCGGACTAGGCTTCAATATTGCAGATTGCATCTGTTTAACTTGGTTACATTAGTTTCAGATCCAGAAAATTCTTAAATCTTCAATTAAGGTAGTATATGTAACCTGGGTGTTAAGATGGCGAAAAGCATGCAGAGCTATGTATTCACGCTGAGTAGTGGCAAGGGAACCAAGAGTAGTTAGGTACCAAGTAGTCTTGGGTTCAAGCTTCCTCAGAATATGATCATCAGACTTGCTGCAACATAAAAAAGACTGCAGTTGGCATAGATACAACCAGTCCAAAGAAGATTTTCTAAAATAAGATATATCTATATATGTATTTGTGTACGTCAACTTCAAACTAAAACAACATATACGCATATAGATAACCAGTGCTTAATGATATTGAAAATATATTTTGAAATATCTAAAGATGGATATTACCTACTAGAATCATACAAGTCACCAACATAGAAATGAAAAATGGCTCCAGGCTGATCACGTGTGTCAATAGGAATATGTCGCCTTACCGTACCAACAACACGTCCGGGAGTCTCGTGTTCGGCATCATCATCATTTGTACTATAATTACCTCTTCTACCTGATCTGCCTGCTTCCAAGCCACAATAAATTATGTAAGAATTATTATAAACTATCATATTCAACATAATGAGTGTTTCCATTTCAAAATTCAAAAATTAAGTAGAACACTCATCCATATGCACCAATCTACCACTAAAAAAGGGCATGATAATAAAAAGACTAAATCAAACCTGCACCAGAGCTTGGATATGCCAAAACAGCAACATCTCCTTCCTTAAAATTCCACTTGCATTCATGAACTGGAAGAACAATAACATCGAACCAACCTGAATTGAACATACAAGGATTTACTAGAGAAAATTTGTATGAAAGAACAGTAGCCTTATCATGTTGATACAGTGTAATCAGAATGCAAATGACTCGATCCCAGAATAAGGCAAAAATCTCAGCTCTTTTATTGTATCAAACAATTGTCCCTGAATATGTTCATATGATCTTAATCTCAGCTCTTATAGATACGGTTTATCATCTATTAGGTATCCTAAATTAATTGGAAGTGATATTTTGTTGTCTTCTAGAAAATAGAAATCCCCCAACAGGCAAATTTCTTGTCTCTATCTGCTATGCTACATTTTTAATACTCATTCCCTCTTAACTTGCCAACACTCTAAACAAGGAAGAAATGTAATTAACAAACTTACGTCTCATCAAATAACAGCAAGAACGGAAGACGAAGTTAATGAATATTTGAGTTATTACTTGTACCGTCAACATACTCTGGAAGAAAAATTACTCAGCCAGACACTGTAGCAGCAAGTATTGTTCTTTGGCAGAACATATACTTCAAGGTTACAGGCTAGCTTGACCTGCATAAAACAGGCACACTATCTTCCAGGCAAGTTCTGTACCCAGAGAAAATCGACCCCGTTCTGTTATCCAGGTAACAGATCCAACTGTCATCAACTTGGGTCTATAGCAAGAATGGCCATAAAATTCTTGTAAGCATCCATGAGAAAATGCAGTAAGCACACATTAAGCAATAAGGAGGGAGAGCAGACGAGTACTCAAACACTACTTTCAATCAGAATACAACAGAAATCTGTGTGACATTGGATTTTTATAAAACCAGAAAGTTTTACTAAACTATCATTCTATAAGTTGCAAAAAGGGCATCAACTTTCAATTTCAATCTTTAATTCAGCAAAGAGCTTCTAGGTCAAATCAAAATATAGTCTAGCTATAATCACCACATCATCATTCACTGCTTCCTCATTTAAAGTCAAATTTCAGAGACCAGAAAAAACACTAACAGTATGATGCTAGATCAACAAGTATACTTCTAGAACTCCTATGAATACTAAATTTATTTCGCTTGCCGTATTATCACCAAACTAGTCTAGCCTAACAAAGACTCACTTATGGGTCACCTTTGTCACATGTAGTCGTATATAATGTCAAGATTAAAAATTATTTTACAAGGCATGTGAAAGAAGAATAGCATTGACAGGAATTGGAAATGCAAAAAATCATAATCACTTAGAAGTACCATTCCTAAAATTAATGTTGATTAACAACATGGCCATTTCTAGAATAAATTGCCATTTGCATACCTCTCTCTCTTCTCTCAACATTCTTTATGCGAACCATTATATGTGCATCCCTTGTTGTATTCTCCTGAAGCTCCTCATAGGTGCTGTTGAGCTGTGCTCGGCATTCCTCAAAAAGCAAAGGCTCGAAAACTCTCACATATTCTTCAACGGACTCAAATTGACCAGGAACACGCTGCAAATCTGTCTCTTCTGGAAAGGGACAAGTATTTGACAAAATAAATTATGGGAGAATTCAAGTACATAATAAGATTGAATACTGAAACACCGAAAAATCATCTATATGGCTATGTCATATGAAACTTTATTTAGCATGCAGTAATAGAATGCATATTGTGCATACTGCAATATTGGAGCCTAGAGTACTTAACTTTGTATATCTATGTACTAACTGAGTTACATCTAAAATTGAGATGACGAACATACTGCTGATCAGCCAAATTAAAATAATGACTGAATGAATACTTCACATGAAAATGGACCTGAACACAGTAGCATAAATACAACTCATAAAAGTTCCTCCAGAAAAAAAGGATGCCATGAGATGAAAAAGGTCAGGGCTAAGAATCAGTAAAGCATGTGCTAACCTGGATGATGCCAAAACTTCTCACTTGTCACCTCCCTGAGAAGACGTTCTACAGATGTATCTTGGTATTGAGGGTTGATTAAATTCTGCCTCTTGGAAGAAGTATTCTTTTTTACCCCTAATTTCTGATCTGTGTTGCCTAGTCCAGAAACAAGAGGCTTCCTAGAAACAGAAGAGTTTGTGAATTGTCTGGTGTCCACAGACTGCTTCGAAGGGCCCTGCCTTGAAACTGAGGGATATGTTTCTGAAAAAACCTCATTGTGGTTCAGCTTCTTTGGGCGACCTGGACCTGAAATGGCATCCCCATTTGGTTCATTTTTTAGGTTACCTGATTCCAAAGTTGAACTACCTTCGGTGCTCATGATGTCAGATTGCTTTTGATCTTTAGTATTTGGCCTTTCAGTGCCTCGTTCAATAACAGGAGTACTAGCACGAGATGAATCCTTAACAGTTCGGGTAACAACTGCTGCTGGAAAAGAAGTCTGCCTCCTAGGGGTTGTTTTCATTGAACTAGCCTGCTTTGCGTCCTCCACATTTATGAAGACAGTTTGTCTGGCTCTCTTTTTACCCAACATTGCCTCCTTATGCTCATCAATTTTTGGCCTCTTAACAGGATTACTTGCAAATCTCAGAGCATGACTTGCTTCAACTCCTTTAACTTCTCTTGGTTTTACAATTGAAGATTCCCCAAATCCATCAATAGGGGCGTCTATTCTAGCATTGTAAGTTGCATAGCTCTCTGAGACAGGGAGATTCTCATTCGGATCTCTAATTGGCTCACAAACTTCATTAACGGTAATTCCCAAAAGTCTAGAGTTGTTATGACCACTATCATCAACCTTAACACATGACCGACTTTCTTCATTCATTATCTGCTTCTCTGTAGTTTCATCATCAAGTATCTCTTGCTTATTGCTTGAAATGCTAGCAATATCATCTCCATTGACATCCATGTCAGACCATTCCCCTTCTTCTCTTTCAGCTGTCTGGCCACCCTGACAACCTGACGGGACCAGTATGTTAATTTTGTTAGCATCTTCAAAACTTGAAGCCACAGATGTTGAAGCTTGGTCTGTATTTGATTCAGCTCCTGATTTTTCTAATTCTTTTGGATTCTTTGACACTTCTTTTCTGACAAAAGGCTGAAAACCAGAACCAATCGACGCATGTGTGAAAGCATGGTTATTCTGTATCCTTTGACATGCTTCAGATGATGGAAAAAGAGTTGAACTGTTCAACTTGGTAACTGGAAGAGATTTTTGTGGCTGATACACGATTGGGGAATCGTCCACATTTACCTCTTCTTCTGGTAGTTCATTAAGATCAAATAATAGCCTTCCAGAACCGCCCATTTCATATGTACACACATAAAAGCTATCGGGTTACACTATACTAAAGTATCGTGCACAAATCTTCACCCAAATTATCCTTGCACTTTTGCAGGATTATTTGTTGAAACTGACTTCTTTGAAAACTTTCTGCAAATTACACAAAAATATCAGAACAAAATATAGAAATATACTCTCACATTTAAATGAGTATGTGAATTTTTAAAAGACATAACTATCTTGCCATTTTTTTTAACATAAAAGTAAAAATCCTAGTCTTGTGTAGTTTTAGATGATGCGAATGTTAAGAATTATAGGGAAAACTCTACAGCAAATTTTCATCAGAAATTAAGGACCAAGAAACAAATATAATGTGACTCAATAACTGACGTTTCTAGTCTTATATTGTTTACATAAAAAGGTCAAAGCATTACTTAGAGAAACAAACGATCTGGAGTTGAGACAAGATAAATCCAATCACCAAATGTATAAGACCATGCTGATCTAGATAATTGATGTAAAAAAGTCTTCAATTGTTTTGCATTAAATGCACCTTTAGAGTGGACTTATAAAGCAGACAAAAGTAGCAATCCATCTCTGATCATTGCAATTGTTCGTGGTTGCTTGACGCATCCACATCACACAAAGTTTGATCAAATACTGTTAAAGATGTTACTGTGAATGGATCAAACAAACGAAACCCTCGTTCGGACTACAGCACCTATCTAACCATCATAAGTAGTAAAAGCAATCACAGGAAAAGAAATGATTACCTGATCTATACTACCACAGGCTATCAACACCCGGGAAATACAGAATTACCCTACATGTCAAGCCATGGATTTCCTATTGACAACCAAGTACGTTCTGCCCTATATGCCAAGCCATGATTCAGGGGCTCGAAGAACCAATTGCATAGACAACCAGCCGCTTTCTCCTGTTAAGCAATCTACCGGATAATGACAAATCACAACAATCCTACGCGGGGCGAAGCCTAGGGTTTCAAATCCAACGAACGGCTGGCGGGCGGACCTAGGGCTTTATTTCATGAATCAAAAGGGCGAAGAAGGGAATCAGGGCGACGAGATCTCACCAGAATCAAACCGGTGAGGGAGGAGAGAAAGGAATAGCGCTTCCGCTAGCGAGTGCCCGAGGCTGGAGATTGCGCGAGAGGGGATCGCGACAGAGATCGCTCCCAATACGGGGCTTCTTGAGACTTTAGGCAATGAGAGGCAGAGGCATCGGCCGCTACTTATAGACTCGTGGGTCACCCAACACGGCACTCCGCCCACGTGCTCCGCTCGTGCGCACGCGACGAGTGGCTGCGATTCAGATGCGCTCTTTCTCGACGACGGTGGATTGGGCATGTTAAGATTACGCGCTTTATCAGAAACCGCACCCCCAACCGACCCGACGATGGGGTACACCTGACAAAATCCTGCGTGAGAATATCTTTTGGGGGATCAATATGAAAATTCAAGTTTTTATACTGGGGATCGGTAAAATGCGCGGTCTTGGTGAACGTTTTGAGGAAAAACAATTAAACCAATCAAAAATATCATTTTTATTTCATGATTTATATATAAAAAAAACTCGGAAAATCTAAACCGAGTCTATCTATCATATGCGATGTTTCATACATGATAGATTAAAAATATATAAAATAAAAGAAATTTCAAATAAGACTTGTTTAAAAAAAATCAAACTAGCCATGGAATTGAGGTAAAGGCTACGAGGATGGATTAGCTCAATAGATAAGGATGTAATCCAACCGAGCTGAGTTCAGATTTGTTATCTCTAAGTTTAAATTTGGCTTGAGTTCGATTCGAATTTTAGTTCTTAAGTTCGAACTCGGCTCATAACAAAATCAAATAGCTCGAGCTCGACTTGAATTTGATTGGATAAAAATTTATTTAAAAATTAAACGAGTTTATATCGGGCTCGTTTATGATAATTAACTATATTAATTGGTAATTTAGTTTTATGGGTATATATAATAAAATAAATGTACCTTTTAACGTGTATGTTTACGAGCCTCTTAACGAATATGTTTACAAGCCTCTAAATGAACATATTCACGAATTTACAATCCAAATACTATTAAACTTGAGCTTAGCTAACAATATTTTTGAATTTAAACTCGGCTTATTAACATAATTGAATGAATTCGAATGAATTTTTTTTTCAAATCGACATCCGAATAGTTTACAAGTAGCTTAACTCATTTACACCCCTATAAATAAATATTGTCGTAAATATTTAAACTAATTGATTTTTTTTGTTATAGTGACCATTTTCTCTCATTTTTATTATTTATTCTCGCTACATTAATTGCTCTTAAATATTATGTTATCTTATCCTTCATTTCATCCATTAATTGTATAAATGTCGTTCGCTAAATTCAAAGAGTCTCACTGGAACTGATAAATGCTGTTTGTCTAACAGAAAACACATGGCAAATCTCACAGGACTTTAAAAAGTGTGAGTATTTATTTAATTGATTGCATTTTCATTAAAGAAATGATATACACCATGAAAGTGAATCGTGAATGACTCAATAAAAATTTTGACTATCATTTAGTGGCATATCCGATGTCCGAAGTCGATCGGACACAATCGGCAGTCTCCGATCGTCTCCCCGAATCAAACTATATCTTGGGAGGACGGTGAACCCGTCAGGATCGCCAACAACGGTTAATCCGTCAAAATCGACGGTGAATAATACGAAATCGCAATTGCGGCGATCTCCGACGGATTCACTGTATCCTCCAGAGTATAGTTTGGTTCGGGGCGGTGGTCGTGGCCGGTAGTGTCCAATCAGCGATCGGACGTTGGATATACTGCTAATTGATAGTCAAAATTTTTATCGAGACATTCACTTTTACTATGCGTATTATTACTCTTTTCATTAATAATCTTTCTTATTAAAGCTAATCGAAGACTCTTACCAGGTCTTTTTTTGGCTTTAATCGCCCATTTTATTTATCTAGTTAATTACGCCTCTCCTAATAGCCTTTAAGATGCTGCCGGGCCGGTCGCCCGAAATTAGAAAAATTTCGTTAATCATTTTTTTTCTTTTAAGATGCTTAAAACTTATTCTCACGGGGTGTCTAGCTTGTAAGGTCATTAATAAATTAAAGATTGGTGAATAAATTTAGTGTTCAATTGAGTAAAAATTTATTTATATTCGTCCAATACACAACAGATCAATTAAATAATAAATTTAAATAACTCATTAAACTAAATAACAAACTTGAACATATGTGTTCAACACGTTAATACTTATGAATAAGGTTGATGAACAATATTTATCAATAAATTTTTATTAATATACTAAATAAACAAAAAAATATTTTAAAAAATAAATAAATTTATATTATCAAGCTTAATAACCAAACAAGCAAATTTAAAAGGTAAAATTTCAAACAATCAAATAAACTTCATTGAAAGCTTAATAACACAAGCAAAGCTTGAATCAAAGTCAATCTCATAAAAAATGAATCCAAGTTAAGTTTGAACACTTATTTTAATGGTTTGGTTCATTTTAAACTAGACTTGATTTTGCTCGATTATCTTATCTAATAAACTTGAATACTCTTCCCAATACATTTACATTTATTCTTTCTATTTTTTTAAAAAAATCTTAGGGGGCGCTTGGTATATATTCGGCAATAGGAATGGTAATGAATTTGATTGAGGGATTTATGAGTTTAGTGATAACTTAGTGAGGATTGGGTTATAAAATCAAGGATATCATATCCATATTTTGATTCTGATTCTCGTATATCATGTATTATAAATAGGAATGAAATAAATTTCATTTCCATTTTCGCCTTCTAAATTCGCTATCAAGCGCCCCCTTATTTTTATATTTGTATAATTCGTGATTTTTTTATTTCTAATTTTTAGATGTTAAACTATTTTAGAAAACATATTTTCATATATTTGTGCTTATTAATTAAAATAATTTTATTATATTATACCAATATAATTACGATAAAAAGCTCAAGTCCAAGCACCGCTAAACTCGAAGCCACGATCGTGGGCTTCCACTGCTCCGCTTTAAAATCTCCGTCCACCGATGCGAAACCCCTCGATCACGTCCATGGCGGTAGGCAAACCCTAATCACCTCCTACAGTAGTCCTGCGATTCATGAGCGAAGATCCCCCGGCGGCCGATTCGCCACTGAAACACAAGGCGAACAGCCTCCGCACACTGATTGACGGCCCCGTCGCTGCTGCGGCAACCGAGGCCTCCGCCTGCTCCCGGAACATCCCTGCTGGCAGGGACTTCCATTTCCTCTTCATTTTCGATGAGTTCAAGGCCCCTGTCAAGGCGATTAAGGAGAAAGCCGAGTCTTCCTTGCGCAACATCGCTGTTTCGGAGAATCTCTGGGGGAGTAACAAGCCGCCGAAGCTACCCAAGGACCTCGACGAGACATACGACTGGCTTGCCGGCCTCAACGACGAATTGCTCGATCGGGTCGCAATCTCTATGGACGAGTTCAAGAGTTCGAAGGCGAAGGAGGAAGAGTCAGCTGAGAAAACTACGCCAATGGAACTGGAAGATGGCGGGTTTTTGTTGGTTTACGGGAAGAAGAAGAAAAAGAATGGTGGTGCACGCAGTACCGATAAAAATGAGGCCTTTCCTGCCTCGTGCTCTGCGTCAGTTAATGCAGCAATGAAGGACAAGAGGACAACAGCAGCACGTTCGAAAGTGCAATTTCACATTAATTCCGACAATTCCAAGGCCACAAGATGAGTATAACATAATAGCAAATAACAAGAATCAACACTTTGATCATGTATGGTCGGAGACGAGCACAGATTGAAGCCGGTTCATTCATCCGCTGGTCAGTTTATCAAAAGTTTTGTATTTTCCATCTTCATTTCCCTCCTCATATTTAGATGGTTAACATGTACTCATAAACTGCTACCTTCTTCACTATGTTCTATCTCTTGGCTATGGTATTATATTTGAAGTGAAATTATGAAGATTGATTTCAGAAAATTGTTTCCTTTTTTTTTAACAATCTTTGTAAATTTGCATTGCTGTATAAGTGATGATATCCTGTGATTGTGCAATTATGGTAGGCAACACAATCCGTCTACCTTCTTTGTCAAAAAAATAAAGTCGCACATGTGTGGATATCGAATCAGCCAAGTGCCATGCACTGTAGTAATTTCATAAGGTTATGATACCCCTACTGGGTGTTCTTGAGGTAATACTTTTGATGCCAAAGTCAGTATTTTGTGAAATCTCAAAGAACTGTAAAATATTAAATGGTAACGAAAAGACATTTGCACATTGTATGCTTGCCTCTGTTGGCGAGCTCTGTTAGTTATCTTGTTGATGTCAAATGAGTAGTTGTTGTTGGTGTTCAACATGCTCCAAGATCATCAATATATTGTGGTACATAAATAAGCTTTCATCACTTGCAGATTTAAGGTGGGTACCTCTTCGAGTCTCTAATGGCCTAGGCGTATAAATTATTCCATAACATTGGCATCCTGACATGGTTGACACATTTTTTTTAATGTGCTTCTTATGTACCACCTTTTGGTTCTCATTAGCTTTACAACTTTTTTTGGAACTTCAGAAAGATATTTAATGTGCTATAGACCTAGCTCATTCTAGTTTGTTCCTCTTAATGGAAAATCAAACTTAGGGTTGTGACTTCTTATTTAGTATTGGCTAATGGTTTTAGAAAATTTAAATGGTCTAATAGATGCTCTCAACTAGTGTGAAATAAGCTTGGGTTTAAAGGCTCGAGTATCATGTACTGAATTAACTTAAATGCTTAATAATAGATAGTTTCTTATAATTCCAACCTCTTTTTTGTTGTATGTTAGGGTTGAGTTTTATTAGAATCCGAGTCTATTTGTTCCACTGAAAGGGGGAGGAATAGGAAAGAAGGTAAAGGGTGGGGAGAGAAGGGTAAAAGTTTACTTAGGTTGGGAAAAGTAAAGGGATAGTGGAAGAGGGTTGGGAACCTCTCCGTCTCTTCTCATTCATATGGCCATTCAAATTGTCAACTAAATTTTGTGTATTAGGCGTACTCAAGTTCTCAAAAATTTGATCCCTTGATATAATTGTTTTTTGGTTATAGTAAATACTTGCATAAATACTTCTTGTTTACCATAGTGTTTCAGTTTCTTTTTTATGCAATTATATTATATTTTTCTTAAATAAACAAGAAAAGTTTTCTGTTGTGGACTTTGTTGATAGAAAGTGTGAAGGTGAGCCTGTTCAACCTCTTCCTCTCAAGAGTACTCTATTTAAGCTGGTGGAAGGCGTGAATTTTTGGATATTATTTTCCCTATTAGGTGAGCTTATTTGTAAGTTGCACATGTAAATACAATCTAAGCCCTTAAAGTGATCTAACTTATGTTTATTGGGTTTCGGATTATTGGATGCGGGTTCAATATATAGAACCCTTTAGGCCAATCTATTATTATCTATGGGCTGATAACAGATTGGATTTCTATATAAAGGGGAGGGTTTAGGGTATCCATCTTGACCTAGTTTCTTATTCCCCATTGACAAAAAATTTTACGGCGCCGTCAACCCTATGCCCCTTGGAAGATCCTCCTTCTTTCCGCTACATCTTCTTCCACAGGAATCAAGCCGATGACGCTACGACAAGGACGATGACTCTCCAATCAGGTTCCTTGTCTTTCGGTTTATATCTTTTATTCTTGTTATGTCATGATTCGAAGAAACAATAGATCTATACTCATATGTCTTGTGTTTTCTCTTTTGAGTTCTTATTTTGTTTCTAGAATTCACGTGGCTAGGAGAAAACTCAAGTTCTATCATGAATGACTTAAAAATGATAGCTGCTAAGTTGCAGGGTGTAGATGAATTTGTGATTAGTGCCTTCTAGAGTTTTCCATGGACTTAGTATTGTATTTTTCTCTTTACTCGAGAGGCCGAACACACTAAAATATTCTTTGGTGGTTCATGTGCTCTAATTGTCACGATGTTTAAAAATAGTAGTTATTCTATATTTTATCTGATAATTGATTAACTTAGTATGCAACCGTCACTAAATAAATTCATCTGCTGGCTTTGAGTCAGCCATACCAATGATATAACTGTGGATTTTATCTCATGTTGTTCAGGAAGTAATATATGCTACATAGAAAAACAAAGATAAATATCAAACTTACTTCCCCTGGCTGTAGGTAGTATTTGAACAGTTGACCACAACTACTTATGTTAGCTCTGAAGTGACCATACTACTGGAATATTGTTCTTGATTCACACTAGCTTTTTTATTGTGAAAATAACCTGTGGAATAACTGTTGGAGCAATCTAGGTACCTTGGGTTTTGATGTTTGAGCAAAGCTTTAAATTAAGATTATTGTTGTATTTGATGTTGCATTGTGAGAATGCAGGATACAGGTACGAAGGAGAAAAATTCAACTGTCATCTTGGCAAAGGAAGACCTGACAACAAGGACCTAGGCCGAAGGAAGCTCCAGAAGGCAAGGCGTGAAAGATAGAGAGGCATCCGAGGGACGCAAGACTGATGGAGGAGGCTAGAAGGCTAGGTCTAGGTTGGTCGGGCGAGGACGAGTGCTAAGTGACTGTAGTCGGGGTTGAATCCCTAGGTTTGGGGTTTGGGCAGTCGACTGCTTCTTGGAGCAGTCGACTGGTGTTGAGCACAAAAAGATCAGTCGACTGATCCCTGTTCAGTCGACTGGTGTTGGCTGGAATTCGAACGTTGGGTTGTAACGTTCGAGTTCGGGTGGACCAGTTGATTAGTGTTGGCACCAGTGACTGGTAACGACTATTTCAGGGTCGAGCTCTATTTAAGAGAACTCGGTTTGACTGAGTAAAGGTTGACGAAATAAGCTTAGGTAAATTTATTAGTAGTCTACCAAGATCAGGTGTGTGTGCAAGTGTTGTGGCGAAGTTTTTCCACCCACAAGGAGTTACACAAGATAGCCGGAGACTTTTGGGGAGTCATCCATCTACGGATCGGGATCGTCCACCTTACGGACAACCATGGAGTAGGAGTATCATCTCCGAACCACGTAAAGGTTTGGTGTTAGTATTTGTGTTGTTAATTGTAGTTTGTATTTCCGCTTGCACACGCTAACACGTGTAGGAAGAAACGACGCATTGGGGGCAACGGGCTATTCACCCTCCCTCTAGCCGGCGCACCGATCTCCAACAATAACTAGCTAGTTGGTGTTTGAGAAATTGAAGCAAGACTTTTTATCTTTGCTTTGAGGAGACCCTGCATAATAACTTTGTATTGTTAATGTTTTCCAAATTTGTGAAATAATTACTCAGATAAATTTATCGCAGAACCCAATTCTACTTAGCTGTCAGGGTATAAAATGTGAAGATTGTTCGTTTCTTCTACTTTGAATGCAAGTTTATTGGCAAAATCATACACTCATTATATTGGCTCATCTCATATTTTCAAGGAAATATATTGATACAAAGGATCAGAAAATATGTTCCTTTAAAAACTAAAATTTATTACTGGTTTTGAATGTGTTTGATGGTTAAAATTTTCCGTTCCAGGTGGATTTGGAACACAACCAGTACCGGTCATTCCAGGGCTAACCTGTTTGATGCAAATATCTACAAGAGCTGAAGATTTTGTGATTGACACCCTCAAGTTAAGAATACATATTGGACCACACCTGAGAGATGTTTTTAAAGATCATTCCAAAAGAAGGTAGTTTACTAGTTTATATTTTCTTTCAAAACTGAGTAAAATTTAGTACTTAATTTATTCATTATGTTTACCTTCTACTCTAGATAATGCATGGGGCTGATCGTGATATCATTTGGCTGCAATGGGATTTTGGCATATATGGGTGCAACCTTTTTGACACTGGACGGGTAAACATTTCCACCGGTTTCTTTATGGGTTTAACTTTTGCAAATTCTGGAATAGATGAATCATACCAGACTTTTTTCGGAAAAATTTTCAACATTTTAATTGTTAGAAATGTGTACGATTTTCAACCAAATATTCTGATATCCATTGCAATTGAAGATCTAATTACCCTAGTCAGCTAAAGGTCTACTTGGTATGATTGTATAGTGGTATATTCAGGATCCAAAATCTCCAACAATGGCGACCCCAATAATGTGACATACTCAATGTGGTAGGGTAGTAAATTAGCCAGGTTTCTGCAATTCTTTTTTCGTGATTGTCTTGCTTGCAGTTTAGATATGCTCATGTTTAAGTACATTGAGTTCTTGTTCTCAGAAACTTGTATTATCTATTTTTCTTTATACAGGCATCAAGGGTATTGCAATTGGAAAGGAACAGTCTGGAGTATCTTCTGAATCATTTTTGTGGAGTAAATGCTAACAAAGAGTAGCTTTCTGAACTTTATCATACTGCTAATATATTATCATATTTCGATTTTTTTTTGTTGAACTAATAAGTTAATTGATACAGGTACCAGAATGCAGATTGGAGATTGCGCCTATTCCAGATGAAATGCTAAAGTAGAGTGCAAAATATTTAATCTTTCCATTTATTTTTTTATTCATCTATGTTTAAACTTAAATACTTCATCTTATTGTATTTACCCACTATTATAATATTCTGACTATAGTTGCTTCTTATAGGTATGCCAGAGAAGATACACATTACCCGCTTTTTATATATGATCAGATGAAGAGAAGATTGCTAGCAGAATCATCAGATGACAATGATCTTCTATTGGAGGTGAATTTGATGTAGTCATTTATAAATTGAAAAGAACCACATGGTCTAAGCACAAAATGAATATTATTTATGCACTATCCTTTCTGTTCCGTGTAAGACAATTGTTATTTGATTCTCTGTGTAACAGACTTCTATTCACTGTGACTATTTTCAGGTCTACAAGCGCACTGGTGAAATCTGCATGCAACTTTATGAGAAAGAACTTTATACAGATGCATCATATCTTAACATCTATGGGTTTGTCATTCCTACCATTCTTTAATTTGTAGTTGCTGTGCCAATGAAGTCCAGCTTTCTTATCTTCCTTAATTTGCTACAAATCCCTTCTATAAAATTCCCCTATTCTTCTTACTTTTTTCTCTTTTGACATCATCAACAGGTTATCGTACATTGATTTAAGTGCTGAGCAACTTGCAGTTGTGGCTGTAAGTATATTTGACATTTTACTATATAACACCTATCTGCTTTCCAATTGAAATAAATGTGAGATTGAGCATGATGGGTATTCTTGGTGTGCTTTTGACACTAGTACATGGTTGGCATATTATTTCTCAGATAAAAGCATGATTTATGCACCTATTAATTCTTTAGGTCTCATCATTTAAGTACTTAGATGATATGCTAAAATAGCTTTAATTAGGCATTTATCTGTTGTAAGCTAGAAACTGCACATTGATTCATCTAATATTGGGACAGAGACACATGTTAGGATATTATACCCCTTATTTCTCTTTGATTATATTTGGTATTCAAGTTCAAATCATAGAAAGATATCAATGGGAGAATTAGCTCCGGAAGTCTGTGGCATGGTATATCAATGCCGAGGAAAATTGGATTATCATATTGGGATTTTAGGGGATAATTACTATTGTACATTAATATTCCTATTATATTATGTATAATATTAATAATATTAACTAAAAATAATGCAATCCTTATCTTTGCATCAGTGTGGGATGTAGGATAAAAATTTTAAACATGCAATACTTTGTATTATTAATCATAAGTTCAATAACTATAGAAACATAGGTTTTCATATTGTCAAAGGAGAACCCAGTTGCAACATGATCTAAAAAACAGTTTCTTTCATTGCAACATTACCTATGGTTCATTAGAATAGATGGTATATTAGATTAAGTTCTTGGAGAAGTGATATAGACACATCTTTTTGTTTGAGGTTTTTATCCCTCTCTGCACTCGGGTTCAAATCCTTCCACTTCACATGAATTCTCATGTAAGAGAAGATAACCAACTATCAGTTTCATGAGTTTTCTAGAAATCCTATGGATTGGGAAAAAAACTCTGGAATTGTTAATCAAAATTTGCAGTTATTGACGATTTCTTAGAATTACCCTACTATTCATTATTTACATTTTTTTGCATGGCCTAGCCTTTTCTCTGAGTTAATAAGGGCAATCATGCATCTTAAACAGGGTCTTTGTCAGTGGAGAGATTGTATTGCACGTGCAGAGGATGAGAGTACTGGATATATATTGCCTAATAAAACTCTACTTGAGATTGGTAAAATTTGGACATTTTTACTGATCTCATGGGAACTTATTCATTATGATTATCTTGTTTGATTGAAAAGCAAGACTGATGCCTACTACTTCTGTAAAATTACAACGGCTGGTGAAGTCAAAGCACCCTTTAATTGAGCGCCATCTGCTTTCCGTAATTGAAATTATTAAGCGTTCAGTTGCTGATTCTCCTTCTTTTTGAGGGGATAGCTGAAGAGCAAAAGGAGAACTGGATCAATCCCAGCTACCGATGAACTTATAGAGTCTACGAGTTCTGAACATGTTGATCAGAGTAGCGGCATTGCTATGGAAACAAGTGTTGAAACTGTTAAAACAGTTGGACATGTAACGTATGCTGTAGGCCCTAAACAATCTATCTCAAGGCCAAGAAGCGGGAACACGCCTGCTACTGTGATGGAGCAAGAAAATAATGCTTTGCCATTGTCTGGAATTCAGTGCTCATTGATGCAATCTGAGATAACTGAGAAAATTTAGAAGGAAATGAGGAATAAGAAAAACATTGAACATCTTCCACAAAAACAAGTGCGTTTCTTTCCAGCTGTTTCTGTCCTTTTACTGATCATCAAGTTGATTGATATCTATGGATATCTTTATAGGGTGGAATTGCCTCCGTCCAATTATTGGATAAACCTACTCGCGCTTTTGGAGCCTTATTTGGAAATTCTTCCTCTAGAGAAAAGCTTATCTCTGATAAAGTGGGTCGCATGAGGCAGGTATTCTTTGACTTCATAATCAGTTGAAATGTTGTAGTTTGGCAATTATTTTACTATTGTATAAGAGAATTTATCTATGACTACATGGATTAATCACATAACTTGACAATCTACATGAGATACTTTTTCAAGTAGTCTCAGATAAGCAACAGTTATGAAGAAGTTATACTTGCTACAGATTCACGATCACTGTCATTAAGAAAGTGAAACTTGAGTCACTGAACTTTGGTGTTAATCCAGGACTCTTCAGTGTTTATTTGGACTATTTGGCTAATCAAATTTACAATATTACTTCACTAATAAAATTCATAACACTGATTTCCTTTATGGTTGCTATTTTTTTTCTTTGTAAATGGGTAGCGTCAGTTGTGAAGTTAGTAGCTTCCCCTGCTATATCAATAGTAAATTCATCTTATCTTTGAATAATGCTTTTGTTTTCATCCTCCAGGGTAAGAATGTGAGTAAAGTCGAGCAGATTAAATCCAGTGTAGCTCTCCCATTCTTACATTTTTCTGGTGGAGACACACCTTCCGATTTTCATGTCGTGGAGCACAAGGGGCCTTCAGAATTGCTAGTCAAGGGCATAGAGCCTCCAAAAATGCATGCTGAGGAGGTCATACCACTGGATATGAGAAGTGACTGTGAGCAGACTCTTATTGATAGTTCAGCAAGAGACAACATCATTGATCATGAGGAATGTTCTGATCATCCTGGCACTGGCAGTGGTGGAGATGATCAATCGGAATCCAGTACTACTAATGATCCAGTTGACATTATCATAAATTTTGACAAGTGCTTTAAGTGGATCGATGAGAGAAGGAACTCTCAAAACCAACTGAAGCCTAGATCATTGCGAAAACCTGCAAAAATCCTAGTGTAGTATCATTTGATTATTCGGCTATAAGGGGATATTTTAATTTCGGCAAGATTGGGGAGGATGATAAAAATGAACTGAAGACAATGACAAAGCTGAAAAACATATAGATAAAATTTCTCCGTGTTCTGAACAAATCCATAGAGGCTCATTGGAAGGACTGGCTCAAGTTGAAGGAAGATCAAGAAGATCTCAACCACCTCGTCGTCAAGCTTTCCCTCCTTCGAGCAACAGAAGCACGACATACTATTGACGTTATTGAATGCATTTGCGCCTTCATTTTAAAGGCAATTGCAACAGTGTATACATTTAGATCACCTTTTGCTGGCAACCGTGAATCATCAAATGTTGTATCTTAGCAGTGTATGCTGGCAACCTTTTGGCTGAATTGCCAAGATTAAAATTGTTAGGTTTTTGCTTTTATTAGGATCAGTGCAGTAAACATTAAACACATAATGGTTGACGTGCGTGTATAATTAACCACGCAAAGCCCTAAAATATATTTTGCTTTAGGAGTCTGATACGACTATAAAATTGCCTAGCAGTTAACTACGAACAGAGTTTGGAAAGTTTGCAAAATAAAGTCAAACTTGAATCAGAAATGCAACTTTCTCCTCTGCCAAGTGATGCATGTTGCATATTGTTAGACTCGGATGATTTCTCTTTTTTCAAGGGCGATTGTTAGGGTTTGTATTCCAGCAAAAAGGATAGGAACGAACAATTTTTGGGGTATTTTCTTCCATTTATTTTGCAAAACAATAAAAAAAATAGAAATCGGAAAGAGGATGCCAATCGCAATTCCATAGATGTGGTTTGGCTTCAACATGCATGAGCCAGCTAGCATCGAGCTTGTGGAGCTTCAACCGGTGTAGACAAGGTTGATGGCCCTAGCGAGAATGACAAGGTCAACCGACAGTGGTAGCAGATGAGACCGACAAGGGCGAAGTCAATCGTGGTGAACGCAGGGAACAACAGCAACATGCAAACGAGGTCAACGGACAGTGACAGCTTGGACAAAGTCAGCAAAGGGCAGGTGTGGCTAGATGCAAAATCAAGGAACAACATGCTCTCCAGTGGCACAATGGCGCTCATTCCTTTGTCCTTCATTCACCATGGACAACAAATGAGATCAAGATGAGAATAAACTAGAAGCCTGTCTTGGGCAAATCAAAAGCATCGACCAAGGATTATACCAAAACTAGAAGCCTGTCTTGGACATAAGAGCAAATCTATCTCAGTTTACAGGACAACAGACCAAAACTAGCCAAGTACAGCAAGGCTGCTGTTGGCTGGATTCCAGTTTTCTCATCTATCGGCAAAATCTTGTCTCCACTATCAAATCTTCTCAGTGTTCTCATCTGTATTCAAGTTGCTGCCAATCATTCGAAGGCATTGGTTATGAGAATGTATCGACAATCAAGGCTTGCAGCGGTGGCTAAAAAGGTGGTAACAACTCAGAAGCCATTGGCATCCCCATTTGCTGCACCTTTGGTGATTTTCACTGAATCACCAGCATCAGGTGAGATCATTCCATCCCAGCCCTAAAACATCAATGGCGGTTAGCTATATTATTATTATTATTATTATTTGTCTACACTACACTAAATTCCAGCTTGCCTGCTTCTGAAGCTGCTGCTTTCCCCTTTTTTCTTGCATGGAGCGCTGGCGATGTTCATAAAAAGCAAAATCATCAAGAACAGATGTGTTGTTTACATGTTCCTTGAAAATCTTGAGCATCTGGAGGCCCTGCTCTAGCTCCACCTGTGTGATATGATTAGCAAAAATCAATAGTAGTTTATGTGCCGATACCTGTCATAATCTGACATACCTCCTGAGTGTCTCGACTGTTGGTAACAGGTTTGTTCTCGTTGTTCTCTAGCGTGATATGCTTCAGAATGATATTCGGGACATCCTTAATAATATGCCACTTGACTGGGAAGCAGCCAATCCACTTATTTTGCTGCCAATAGTCGACAGTCTTGTTGAAATTTACCCGACCAACCATCTCTGCGACACCAATAAATTGTCCGCTTGCATTTACCTGAATCAATGACACATCTTGCTAAGTTAATTTTTCTGAGAAATGTAAAGACAATTTCTGATACATGATCCTCATACTCACAGAAAAGAACAGAAAGACAGGGCATCCCCTGGTTTTTTCCTGAGCTTCCTGATATCCGGCATCCAGCTTCTTATTCCCATTAGGGGTGCTGGACCATACATTGTACTTCATACTTTTGTGAATATCATCCTCACTGTATGATTTTATGATAAAGAACTTTGCATTAGAGTATTTGTCAGGGAAGTCTAACCGGTTGTACTGTTCTCTGCCCAGAGGCACTGCAGAGTTCTCATTCCCAAAGGAAGATAGGTTCTGACTCTCACTAGAAATCACTGGAGCAGGTCCAGCAACCTTCTGATTCTTCAGGCGGACTGCCCTTGGTCCTCTGTTTAGCTCACTGAATTCATGATCATTGCCACAGCCTCGAGTATGATAATTGCCATCCATAACCATACGTGGATGCCCATATCCAAATCCACGCATTCTGCTAGTAACCAAAGGCGCAGTTGGACACATTCTAGATGTTGGCCATGGGGCATTCATTCCCTGGGAAATATATGAATCAGCAGTAAATGCCACGGGATACAAGCATTTGTAATATAGTTGTTAACCTTGGCCAACAAAGAAATATAGCATAAAAATGTAAATACGCTAAAAAGGAGGCACACGATAATATGAAGGCCATCCAATATATGACCAACAAACGGTTGCAAAGTAAAGCAGGCAGATTTTGAAATTACATAAACAACGATTGCCATCTAAGCTACATACGATGACATGAGGAATAAGTTGTTGTCCCTGGATTCTTACAGATGAGTTGTTAGCATTACAACGTTCACTGTAAGAGGAAGATCTAAACTTTGCTAGACTGTGCTGCCTGTCGAAGTGTGTAGCATCATACCATACTTTAGTTGACCAAATTTCATCAGAACTATACCGAGAGTCCTGATAACCTCTATTCCATTGTGAGGCATTTTGTAAATTTTGGTGGCTAGACCTCGTGGTTCCTAGCCCATTATTTGAATTTCCATTGATATCACTATTTGTACGTGTATCCACTGACCACTGGGATTGGGAGCTGGTCAGAGGCACCAGAGATAGAAGGGTCTCCCTGATGACTTGAACTAGTTTTCTGATGTGTCTGGAAAAGGGAAAGTGGATACCGATACTGCTGCTGGTCATAAACTTTTCTATCATGTTCCATTGATGAAGATGCTGTCCTATTAGAAGACTCAGCACTGTATGCAGGATATCCGTAACCTTGATACATGTCTCCATAGACTCCCGATTACCAATAGGGAAACAATTATTTATAATGCACTAAGACAGACACACTTAATGTCTAACAGCAACAGGACATGTTTGCTTTACTAGGAGCTCGAGCATAAATATTCAGAAATTAACTCACTTCCAATACATGAGAAAAACAATTTGATTAGTGAAGTGCAATGGAAATAGAAGAACCAAGCTACTCTAAACGATTACATACGAGAAGCATTTTTTTTCCTCTATCAAGCATCAAGCATAGCATCCAAAGTAACTCTATGGAAGAGCTTAAAAAAAATTCTCACAGAGGATGACACCAAAACTGATTCAGAAATCTAGACAAAACATAATTTACAAAGTTGGAAGAACAGACTAACGTTTTTAAACAAGCTAATTTGATTAACAACCAGTGTTCTAAAAATCGGCCTAGGCGGCCGCCTAGACGCTAGGCGCTAGCCAATCGCATCGAAAACATCCTAATCAGCCAACATAGGTAGCCCTGGGCGCCGATAAATCAGTCAAATCATCTAGGCACCATAGAAATAGTATAGGATTTTCATGATTTTTGTTAGTTTGAAATTTTAAATTTAAAGCTCAATTAAAAAAACTAAAATGTAATTTTTTTTATTGGACTTAAATTTTATAAGTCATAAACTTTGGTTCAATAAGAAAATCGATTTCTTGGCTTGCCCTAACGGCTAGCACCAAACTTCATCTTCACCAAAGCTAGACAAATTAAAGAGAATGAAGAAGCACGTATTTTGGAAAAATCAGAGAGTTAAAAAAATAGAATAAATTTATTATATTTTATTAGTTGTGAAATTTTGAACTCATTTTAAATTTGATGTTATTGTGTTGGAGTTATAAAATGTGATTTATTATGTAATTTATGTTGATACCGTGGAATTCGTGTAGCGGTGCCTAATCCCCGCCTAGGCAGCCTAGGTGTTGGCCCGATGCCCGACTAGCGTCTAGCGAATTTTAGAATCTTGTTTACATTCGCACATATCAATTATGAAGTAGATAGACATTATGCATATTTCAGTGTAAGTTATATGTCACACCTGCATGCCATCTTGATTCATGTATGTGGAGTAACCATTCCACTCTTTGAAAGCATGATTATATCCTGAAGAATGCAACACAAATAACAATCACATAGATAGGAACAAAAAGATGGCAGATAAGCACAGTAACCAAGTAATATTAAGCATAATTCATCACCTCCATAGAAATAGGCCGGGGGTGCATAACAAGCGGGCACATAATAATTGCCACCATCCATGAACTCCGACCGAATAGGCGAACACAATGAAGGAACCAACACCTTTGACGCATCAGCATTACTCGATTCAATATGGACTGGAGCAACCTAAATTTCAGAAGCAACTATTTACTAACACCAGCTATGTTCGAGCATCCAGAGATAGCTTCTGCAAGAAAAAACTAAAATGAATAAAACTATCACCTGCTTGTTGGCTTCAACACCATCTTTGGACTTCGGTAGAGGATCCAAAGACAGCTTCTGCAGTAAATTTGAAGCTTCTGCAACTTAAGGTTAAGGACGAAACCAACCAAACAAAACGATCTTATTGTGATGAGGGCTAAAGTAAAAAAGAAAAACTACAATTGAGTATAGTAGCCCCGTTAAAAAAAAAAAAAAAAGAACAGCCAACTCTTTTCGAAACCAACTTGCTCCAGAACCTCAATCGGGGATGAAAGAAACACGAAAAATAGAACAGAATGAAAGAAAAAAAAAACATTCTCGCTCTATCTCCCCGCTTACACCCTTCCAAGAAACCTCAACGTTTGGGGCGACCGCGAGAAGCGATGGAAAGAAGGAAGGAAGGATACGGTCTTCTGCGGGCGCGACGGGCGCCATGGTGGAGGAACTCCGGGGAAGAGGAGGGGCACGATGGAGAGGCGATGGATGGGCGAGCCGCCACGGGAATGTTGGAGGGTGAAGGAGAGAAGGGTTTTAGTTAGGGCACGAAGAAGTTGTGATTCAAAAGGCTCCACGGCCAATGTTTTTATCTGTTTTTATAATTTTTTTCCTTTTCCTTTTTTCCATTGATAGAAAAAAAAAATTTAGTTTGCGCTTGGTAGACGGATTTAAGAGGATGGAATCGGAATGAAATTAGTCTCATTTCTATACCTGATGCTTGATAGATAGGAACCAAAATTAATATATGATTTTATTTTCTTATTTTGATAACTTTCTTTAAGTGCATTTTTACTAATAGCTGATGGTAATCAAATCTAAAATCAAACCTGATACTATGGAAGCTAGGGACATTACCACCGCTATAATTGCATTCAGAGTCATGTGCATCCTATTGAATCAAATATGATCCCGTCGAAGTGCGAGGTGGACTCCAACTTGATGATGAGGCTAGCTTGTCGATGGAGAAGGATGGGTGACGCTGAAAACTACTCCAAGGAGCATCTCTCCTGTGAAAAAGATGACCGTCAGCAACACATCGAAAGAGTTTCCCGGCAAAACCCTCCGACGATTAAACAGAATCCAATGGAGAAGATGAAGCTAAGGAAGAAACGATTGTAGCTAAAAAATATATTACGCATACCTATAGATGAAGGAAGGAAGACTTATATAGCCGAGGGAGTCAACAACCTCTGTACCCCTTCTGCTCTATTTTTGTCTCATGTGGTGATAAGATCAGGGGCCACTGCCAGCTCGCCGACCGACGCCGCCTCATTCTGACATACACAGGGGCGCTGTGGTATGAGTTATCAAAGCTTGTCAGACATGCACGGTGTCAACGAGATATCCACGATTCGGACACGAGTGGTGTCAGGTCCGAGCCGCCCTGCGCTGACTCTTGTACTATCTTTGTCTGCGTAGTGTCAGAGGAGTAGGTGCTGCTGCAGATAACTACAACTTTCGAGCCAGAGCTCACTTATGAAGTACACCGATCAACTATATCAAGGAACACCAAGCTATGGAGCAAACGACATGTCAGTCGGAACATACGCGACATATTGAGTCGGGAGGTACATGGGCATCGGCCGACCGACTTATCCCCTGAAAGATAGAATTATAATGTACGGTTGATATTAGGCTGTACACTTGGTGCCCCCCGATGGCCCCCTGATGGATCTAATTCAAGATTATACTCGGCTAGCTATCCACTCCGGACACCCGACCCCGGTGGAATTCGGGCCAATGACAATCCGTCCCATTTCGTGCCCTACTACATGAGCTATCCGATCTCTTTTAGAAATGACTCATCTTTATAAAGCGTCATGCTAATCGATCGAACTAAGTCGGTAACAACGTCCATTAAAAGTTAATTAAATTTATAATAATAATATTATACCAACTAAGTACGTAGACTTTCATCGGAGTTTATTGACTATTACTTACTTTCTTGCAGAACTTTTATTTTCAATTTAATTTCTATAATTTTAATTTTCTACTTTTATGTTCGAATATAGATACAGCTTTACCCGTGACCGTTGGATGATGAGGTCTCTTGACCCCGTGAATGGTCATGATTGTTTTTCACATGGACTTTCCTACGCGACCCTGAACAGCTTGTGCGACTTCGCTTGGACATGATTTAATTTTAAATCCAGCTTTGAGTCTAGTTTCACGTCCGTGGAAGGTTCTTCGACGGAAGCGAAGCGAGACGGAATCGTCTCGGAGCCCAGATGATCCTGATCTGATTTGGGATTGCGAGTCCATCTCCGTCCTTCCACGATCTCTTAGACTGGGCGTTGTCGTTCCGGCGGGTAAATCCGGGTGCGCTGGCCGTCTGCTTCTGATTAACTGGTGAGTTCGTTACTGTATCCCGTACTTCTTCTATGTGTTTTATGTGCTTCCATCTGAGTTTAGGGATTTACAGTTTTCCTTGGTTGATTGATTAGTCTGCGGAAAAAATTTCTTTGGAGATCCTGGTTTCTGATTTGAATAATTTTTTTCGATCCGCGGAAGTTAGATCGGCTTGTTTGTCGAATGGGATGTGGTTCCTTTGTTGTAGACTCTATCTTGTTAAGTACATCATCGAACGCAGTGGTTTTGACTTTTTCTTAAGTATGAAGATGAGTCGTGTTTCTTTGTTGCTGACACGATTTACGCATATCCTTGAAATTTTGCAAATCTCCTGATTTTTTCTATGTTTTTCTGTGAATCTGAAGGTGAGCAGTTTTGAGGTAAAAATTCAACCTGTGGGGATGGAAACTGTGGTTGTAGTTGGATCGCATCGGAGTAAATATTACAGCAGAGGCAAGCCACAACCTTCGAGAGATTTTGGAGGGTTTAGCTGCCGCACCTTCGAGTCTGCTACTCGAGTTCTGCCATCGCGCTGCTCTCGATTGTGCTATTGCTATGGCCTTAGTAAGCTGAAATCTCCCAGCTTTTACTCAGACCAACAGCAAAAACAAAGAAGGAAGAGGAAAACCATTTCGCTGAACACCCCGCCCTCTCCTAAAGGAGACGCCTTTACAGAAAAGGCATCTTGTTCTGAACGGTGGGCAGGTCCTGCCTACTCAAACTCACCTCCTCCCAGTTCTTTGCCCATCCCTACATTTTCCCTTCGCCAGAAGCGTAGTGTTTCTCTAGAACTTCAAATTCCTATATCTGATGTTATGCTTCACTCTCTCTCAAAATCTGCACCAACTTCTCCTACTAGAGAATCACCTTCATCAGCCAGCAACTTCCTATTCAACACTACCATTGCTACAGAGAACTTGAGACGGATTCTCCAGTTGGATATTGCAGATGATTGAGGGAGTCCCTCTTTAAGTTCGTTCGAGTACTTATGTATGTAGTTTGTCGTTAATATCATAATATGTGTATCCTTTCTTGAGTTTTCTAGCATTATATTAAGCAAGTCTTACTAGAAGCAATCAGGTAGAAGTAATGTCCTATATTGTTTGTTGTGGTCAATAGAGCTTGTGATGGGATTTGATAAAGTTGATTAAGTGACAATAGTTTAGTGGTTGTGTATAAGTAGAATCCATTGTAGGATAAACCGTTGAAACTTGTGTTGAGCTTAGTCAAGTGGTTTAGGGTTCAGGGTTTTAGGGTTGTGGTCAATAGAGCTTGTGATGGGATTTGATAAAGTTGATTAAGTGACAATAGTTTAGTGGTTGTGTATAAGTAGAATCCATTGTAGGATAAACCGTTGAAACTTGTGTTGAGCTTAGTTAAGTATATGACTTTTATTCTTCTGTTCCATGGTAGTGCAAGATCTATGGGGACTAGTCCTTTGTATGTTATCTATTCTGTATATCCTTGTCCAACATGCAATAATTAGGAACTGCATTCTTATCCCTCAGAATCTTCTGCAATTCAGAAGCATGCCCCTCTTCTTCTCCTAGCTTTGTATGTATGTTTGTGATAATTCCTCCTTTCTTCTTAGCTTTCATTCCTCTAACTCGTTTTGATCTTCAGAAGTTAGTAAGATCTAACCTTGTCCCTTCTTCCTGTTTTTTGGTAGGAAGAAGTGAGGTGTAGTGGACTTCATAGATCTCTCTTTTTGCTTGTCTATCTTCATGCATGTTAAAAGCGTAGTTGATTTTATCCTTTGTTCTCTCTAGTTCTACTTCACATTTGGTCTTCATCTTCAGTTCCTACTCTAGGAAGCCACGTTTCCCACTGTCACTAAATGATTAAGCTGTGCCATTATGGTGGGAAGTTTATTCCTTAACCATGCTAAGGTACACCCGGCATATTGGTTTTAATTATTTTGTCTTTGTTTCATGTTTCAGGCAATCTTTGACTACATTTTTTGCTGCAGGGCTGCTTCTGTTGGCGGTCGTCACAGAAGCCTAGTAATTGGTGATGCCGCATGCGAAAAATGTTTGTGTTAATGGTGTTTGCGTTTGGTGATAGCAAGCCAATATTTTTCTTTCGATGATGCTTCTGAGCTTGTCTAACTTTTGGAAGCGTTTGGGTTTTAAACAAATCCTTGTATCGAACTTAGTAGTTGACGACGTCGTTTCTTATATGTGCATGTCTTATTGATCTAAGTCGAATATTGTTAACAATGTAATATTAGCGTTAGTGACTCAGTGATGAAATGAAACTCAGGTATACAACTTCCATTATTTGCTGTTAATAATACTTTTGGGGTTATTTTGCAGATAATTTGATTATGTGATTATTAAATAATTATATAATCAAGGTAATGAAAAATAAAATATAATTTAATGTCGTTTGATTCACTTCTAGGTAATGTATAAAAATTTGTTTGTTTGGTTTGATCTTTGTTTTTGAAGCCGTAGGTGGAGTAGAGTATTTGTAGAAAGTTTGACCGGTGACGGGGAACACTTCTAATGGTGTTGTTGCAGCGACGACGGCGGTACTAGGTGGAGTTGATCGGGGATGTGAGCAAAGAAGCATATGCAATGAAGGCAAGTCGTGTCGTCCTTGTAGGGTTGGATGATATATTGGCTATCGGGGATGTGGAGCCAACGAACTCTGCAACTGATGGCGCTCCTGTGTGTCCTATGTGGGTTGGAATCCAATGTTTGCTCGACGGTCATGGTTCTCGTTGCGAAATTTCGAGCATGGGGTGTTGGAGTACCAATGCTTTCGAGGGTCGTGGTGATAGGCCTTCTCGTCGTGGTGCGTGAAGAGGCACTCTGTCCAGTCATGGGCTCACCCTTAGCTGTATTGTTGCACCTTGAACCTGTACATCCGAAAGGGCATGTTTAGATTGAGATTTGATAAAATTTCAGTAATATTTTTGTTCGAAAAGACAAAAATTAAAGGATAATTTTTGGAAAACAAAATTATTAACCTCAAAATCACATAAAACCTTATATTTCTGAGCTAATAATATAACCAAGATTATAAGAGAATAAAACATAATCTAATATTGTTTGATTCAACCTTATTAATGCAACAAAAATTTATTTGTTTGATTCAACCCTTTTTGGAGCCGTAGGTGATGGAACTAGAGTATTGGTGAGGTGCATTTGTAGGAAACTTGTTCGTGGTCGACTCGCAGAAGTAGCCAAAAAAAAAGGTCGCGGTCAACAGGAGAAGCAAATCGAAGGTGTGGTGAAGTAGAGAGGATTAATACGTTGTGGAGGTACCTGTGACCCCGAAGTTGGGTCATCCTTGGGGACGACAGTAGGGTTGGGTGAGGTATCGCTTTGGGTGGAGCCAACACTTGAACCTCCCATGTGTGAACTTGCAAGTGTCATCACACTTGCAATCACCGACCTTCCAAATTTCCAGGCAGGGGCGTCAGAGTATCATTGCTTTAAAGTAGGGATGGCAAGGGTCGCGGCTATATCCTCCGACATACCCATCGGCGGATATCTTCTCATACCCATTAAAGTCGAATATCTTGGAACAAAAGTATATTATAATTAACATTAAAGTTTAAAAAAATATATATCATAATTTTAAAAATAGATTAAACGAGGTTTTGGGGAAAAAATCTTTAATGTATATATGTATTTTTAAGGGCACTCGATCTAGTCGTGGGCTCGCCTGCTGCTGCATTACAGCACCTTGAACTTGTACATCTGGAAGGCATCTATGAATTGAAATTTGATAAAATAAAAAAAAAATTGTCCGAAAAGACACAATTCAGTGGATAATTTTACAAAAGTTTTTGTTAACCTCGAAATTATAAAAATCTCACACTTGACATTCCAGATTACATGCCCACATTTGTTAACATAGTGGGAATATTTCATTATCTAAAAATAAGGGTAACAATTTCTTCCGAACCCAATAGAGGATCTGATATTTGACCTGAATAGAAAAGGACATGGAGGGATTTTCTTGGACTCGATTAAATAATCAAATAATCAGATATGGAGATGAGTATAATAGAATCCTACTCATAGTTGACCTATATATATATTCCTTATGCCACACATCTTGTGAGCACCTCCATTTTTGTTGTTTCGATTTTTTTTTTGCTAAAATATTATAACTCAACTCCTACTAAACTTTAATATAATCAGATATACTTTTATTGAATGATAATTGATCCTGTCGCGAAGCGAGGTGGATGCCCCCAAGAGCGAGATGGCCCTCTGGAGATCACGAAACCACTGAGGCTGGCTGCGAAGCTGGCTCGCTACTGTTCTGCAAGACAGAGGCCGTTAGAACCTGCCGACAGTGGCGTAGCCAAGATTATAGATCAGGAGGGGCGATTTTCGATTAAGAGAAATGATTTTCGAAAATTTCAAACTTTAGTATAAATTGATCAATATCAAAACTTAGACACAAAACATCTAGCTAATATACACATGACCTAACTTAACTCAATTGATCGACACCAAAACTATCCGGATACTTACACAACTTTGATTCCACCATAATTTGATCAAATCAACTCCGAATCGATCTTAATTTGAACCAATATAATTTTTAGATACAAGACATCAAATATACATAAGGTCTAACTTAATTCGGTTGATCAACATCAAAATTATCCGAGATACTTACATAAACTTGATTCGATCATAATTTGACCAAATCAACTTCAAATGAATCACGAATTTATCCAATGTAATTCTTTTCTCCGCATATATATATATATATATATATATATATATATATCTCAAAATGTCAGGGGTGCGACCGCACCCGCTGCTACTAAGGTGGCTACGCCACTGCCCGCCGAAAAAAGTCCCCTGCCAGGCACTCCGACGGTCAAGTCAGTACTCGACGGTGGCAAGCGAATGGAAAGCAATAGACCAGTAAGAATGCACTATTGCGTGTACTTGAGAGATGCAAAGTGAAGAGGCTTATATAGCCAGGGAAGCTGACAACTCCTGCACCACCTGCCACCTGTTGCCATATAGCGAGGACAAGGTGATGCATGCCCAGAGATGGCAGGATAAAGTAGTGCATACTGGGTTAAGGAAAGGAGCACTGTCAACTTAATGGCTGGCGCCATTTGGCGCCGCTCGACCTGACACCAGTGTATATGGTCGTAGTACGGGGGGACAGGGGTATGGTAGGAAGATCAAGCCATCAGCGGGATATCCGTCGTTTGGGCCAGGGTGGCACCAATCCTGTGCCGACCCCGTACTGCTTCGGGTAGTCTGATGTCAGGGAGTGATTGTTCTGCATGCTAGGGCATGCTAGGGTCGACTGAGGACCCTTAAAAGGAGAATGCTGACTGGGGGCACTGAGTAACGAGGCCGACTAGGGCTAGTGATGGAGGTGCCGACTGGGGCACTAAGTAACGAGGCCGATTGAGGGCTTATGATGAAGGTGTCGACTGGGACACTGAGTAACGAGGCCGACTGAGGGCCAGTGATGAAGGTGCCGACTAGGGCACTGAGTGACGAGGCCGACTAAGGGCCTATGATGAAGGTACCGACTGGGGCACTGAGTAACGAGGTCGACTGAGGGCCAGTGATGAAGGTACCGACTGGGGCACTGAGTGACGAGGCCGACTGAGGGCCTATGATGAAGGTGCCGACTGGGACACTGACTGATGAGGCCGACTGAGAGCCTTTAGTGATGTATTGGCTAAAGTTCCCTCGGGCTCGGGCTTACCCCAGGAGCGTGGGCCTCCACCCGTCGGTTGGGAGCCAAACCTAGAGGGGTAATAGATTGAGTTAGGCATTATCTGAATGCAGAGGATCCCGGGAAGCGTGGGACGCCACGCGTCCGACTGGGAACCCCCGAAGAGTTACGCTGGGGCATGCCCGCGAGAGAGTCTAGACGATGACCTGGGCCTACCCCTTCGCATTCCCGAGGGAGCTAGGTCAGGTCGCCCGTATGGGCCTTCCATCCCACGGGCTGCAAAAGCCCGCGGATCCATCCTCTGCTGACGAGGTGCCAGGCTGCCGGGTCAGACTACACATAAGCTGGCCCGGGATCAATAATAATTAGATGCAATGAAAAAAAATATTAATGTAAAGGATATTCGATCATGTGATTGATATGAGTATGATGACAAAAAGCGATTCACTCGCTTCTAGCGCCTCCGCCAACCCGTCTTAGGGCAAAAAATATTAATGTAAAGGATATTCAATCATTAATGGATATGAGTATGATGACAAAAGACGATTCGCTCGCCCTTAACGCCTAGGCCAACCTATCATAGGGCAAAAAATATTAATGTAAATGATATCCAATCATGTGATGGATATGAGTATGATGGCAAAAGACGATTCGCTCACCCCTAGCGCCTCTGCCAACCCGTCCCAGGCCCAATACGGAGGATGTAAATCATGGGAGCTACTAGCCTAGATAGTGAATAACGTATAAAGAAGGGTAGACACCTGGCTATGCCAGGATTTTGACTCCATACCTTATGGTGGCAACACCTGATGGATATGAGCATGAAGATGAATATATAATCTCCAATGGATATGTGGATGAGGATGAACGTTTGAAACCCAACGGTAATGGAGATGGGAACGAAGATGAATATAACAAATGAGGATGGGGCGAAGGATATAGAATTCGATCCAAATTCGATTCATTATCATCCCTACCTAAGAATCACTCGTTACGTGAATCAAATATAGTTAAATAACATAACCTTATCAATCATAATCTTCAATCAAGTATGATGCCTTTGGAATGAACTAGAATGGGATCGAAATTGTCCTCGCAAAAGTATCCAGTTGGTTAAAAGGTGATAAATTTATTACATTGAAGAAGAGATCAATTTTCAACGGATATATATTCTAAGAGAAAAAACTTCTCCGACCTCCCAACTAGTTGACAATCGATTATAAATTAATTTTATAATTTACTTCTTTTCATATGATTTAGAAATGAACTGTGAGGGACTATAATCATCTTTTTACTGTGTTGCAATGGGATGAGAATTATTATTTACTGTCATTACTCAATGGAAATCACTTTATTGTTCACTAAAGGCTTTTTAGAATGGTCCTTCATCCTTGTCGGCTCCCTTCTTTGAAATGCGACTTGAAATACTTTCAAGTTAGGCTACCGTCAGCAGTACATACATTTCAATTCAAGTCACCAACAACCATGACATTTGATCGAGATCATCAAACATGAACTTCTTTCTTCCTACGTCGGAAATGCCACTTGACGCTGTTCCAGACTGCAGCATTGCCTCAGCATGCGAAAGACTCGCCCTTTCAATTTCTTCAGCCTCAGCGCCTCCCACGCCACCGGAATCAGTCCTCGCCCCTGAAACAGACCACTCTGCTCGTACTGTAAAACCCACGTCTCGGCGTCCAGATGCAGCGCCGCTGAGCTCCAGCTCTCGTACAACCATGAGCTGCCGTTGCTCGTTCTGGTCGTGGATTGCAGATCCCCATCTGTCCACTGAGAACGCAGATTGAGAATAAGCTTAAGCAAAGATGGAAAAAAATAATAAAAAGAGAGTTCTTTGAGGGTTTAGATTTGTTACTTCTTTGATCTTGCCGGATAAAAGCGTCATGGATGAAGGAGTAGGGCCTGTGGCGAGCAGTCCTGATGTTTTCAGGGGGCTTCCCCAAATGCTCACTCTTTCTGCTACCGAATCGTGCAGCACACACCTCCACTGGAACAAGAATTGATCATCCTGCAGCAATTGTTTCACAATGCAGCATCTTTATGGATTTTGGAGCGAGATGTTAGAAAATTATCGAGAGAGGAGAGGAGAACCTGATTCATTTTCCAATTGGAATCGATCGAACTGCAATTTGCAACCTTTCCATCGAGTACACCTTCGAGTCTTTTCTGCAGCAGCTCCAACATGCCCTTCAGATCGTCTCTGAGGATTCGAGATTCCTCGCCGAATCGGGAAACCACATCTGGCGTCAGCTTGGGGCCGAAATCTTTGGACAGCAGCACCGAGAAGCCCGAGTCCGCCGCCCACAGGAAAAGCAACCCGACGAGAACCCTTACCGGGGAGGAGAAAATCAGCCAAGAATGTTTCTTTTGGACGGGTTTCTCCTCCACGGCCCTTGATTTAACCGGATATCGGATTGGAGGCGTAGAGGGAGGGGTGACGGTGGAATCGGCGGACTCGGGGGTCGAGGGAGGGCTTTCGTCGCCGTAAGGCACCGGCGCCAGCACTGCCTTATTGTGCCGGGGATCAAACAGCTTGGTGAGGGAGGACTGGTGGAGGGAGGATACCGCGGAGGGGATGAGATCGCGGGTGGCGTGGATGCTAGCGAGGCAGATCTCGCAGTGGCAGTTGGCGTCTTTCCGGCAGCCGGGGAAGTAGCAGCTGTCGCCACCGCTGCGGGCATCCCGGCGGTCGCGGGTGGATGTCGCAGCAGATCGGGTCCTCGACGATGCCGTCGCCGGAGTGTTCATCGCGGCTCTCCCTCTCTCGAACCCTCTTCTTCTGTCTTCGTCTTCGAATCGGAAGGAGGCGGAGAAAGAGGGAGAAAAGGGGGATTTCGTCATCCAATCGATTTGAAATTTGAACTCCTCGTATGAACCCTAAACGGCTATAATATAATCTACAACTTGCTATTTATCACAGAATATTCTTTAAAAAAAAACGGCGTAAAATCTTTGCGATGAGTACAAAGACATTCATGTCCATTTTTTGGATGGATGTTTTCATCAAAACAATTTAGTGTAAGTAAATTAACGAATAATTTTTTTAATAAATGATTGATCTAAAAATAGTGAATAATTTCATAAGACTTATTTAATTACTCTCAAAATTAGTCCATATAAATTAGATATTCAACGTCAATTAAAATAATTAATTTATTATAAAACTTAAATAATTATTCATAAAATAATAAAAAAAATTAGTAATTATTAATATTGAGAATGCATGTGAAAAAATATTAATGATCTACTGTGCGAATGGAAGATGCAAATTCACTAGTATTGTACAGAGATTTGAAAATCTTGATTATATTTTGGACCTTTTAGTTAGAGATGATTATACTCATATGTGCATTCTTAATTATACGAAGAGAATTTGAATCCCTGATTTTTTGAAGAACTCCTGGGTTATGGTGCAGCAGTAAGGTGATTAGTCGTTATCTCAAATATTCATGGTTCGATCCCCAACTACAGCGTATTTATAGAAATTTTTCTTCCAAATGAAACGCGAACCCTGGGACGCTGAGCTTTTAGACCGCCACGTCAAGTACTTCCCGATTTATCCTGGCGGGTGATGAAAAATTTTCATAAAACTGAACTAATCGTCCAAGATTAAAAAATCTTATTAACCATTATTTTTTCTTAATTATGCGAAGAGAATTTGAATCCCGGATTTTTTGAAAGATATGAACCAGGGCACTAGGTTCATTCCTCTATTCATGCCAGTTTTTTGGATTGATGCTTTATCAAAACAATCTATTGTAAAACTTAAATAATTATTCATCAAATAATAAAAAATATTAATTATTATTATTGAAAATGAATATGATATACGGATGCGCGTGGAACGGTGGAAGCTGCAAATTCACTAGCCTCATAAATGCTTATGCATCCTCAGATATGATAACTTTAAGATATCTATCTATTATTATTCATAAAACAAAGTTTATACAAAGTGAATCTCCACATGTAGCATTTACTCAATTAGTTTCATACTATTTACCTTTTTTCCCCTCTTTCAATTTATCTTTAATAATGCACTAAATTTATAATAAGGAGGTGGAGACGGATTTACCGTCATCTCCTTCCCTGTACATGCTTGGCTCCTCGATCGTCGAATGATCATGTGATCGGAGAGCAACATCGTCGGATGACCATGTGCAGGCTCTCGATTCTTTTTCCATCGCACCCTCGTGTCGACGTACACTACAAAAAATCTGACCGTTATCAACGGAAATTACCGATGGAATTCCGTCGGTTTTGAACCTTTCCGACGGAACTACGACGGAGGAAAAAATGTCGGGATTTTAATTGTCGAAATAATATTACCGACGGAAATATTAATCCGTCGATAATCACCGACGAAAATTTAGTTTTCGTCGATGATCACAAACATAAATCAAGTTTCCGTCGGTCATGTATCGTAGATGTGCTCGATACATTTCCGACGGATCCTTGTTTTTGTCGGTATTCCGAAGGAAATTAAAAAAATTAATAAATTTTTATTAATTTAATTCGGTCCAAAATATATTTTATACAATAATTGATCGTTCATAAACAAATATCACAATCATGTAAACAATCACGATACCAAAAATAATATATTACAAATAGCTAATTTGAAAATTTTATCAATACTTCTTTTTACATATTTCAGATTTCTAAAAGAGTTTATTTTACAAGTTTGTCATCCAATCTTTTAAAAGGTCAATGCCTACAAGGTCAATGTCACTTTTCAAGAATGATTGACTTCCCAAAACTTCTCCATTCCTCTTAGCAGCCACCATACCAATTTCGTAAGGACAACCATTAGTAGATTCATTCCTCATAGATGCCACCATACCAATTTTGACCATTTTTTTTATTATAAAAGTTATCAGACATTATGTTATCAAATGAAGTAACTCTGACATTAATTAACATATGTCATCGTAATATATTTCTAAAAAATGATGTTCTACTTTCAAATTTAATAATCTTGCAGTAGCTGATAGTTAGGAATAACCTGAAGGAATAACTTCCCACACTTATCTTTCACTGACCTTTAACATTTCAAATAATTGTCGATATTCATGTATTGATATTTCATCTACTTGAGAATACTGAACAACATTCATCGAATCCTGAACCATTGTTTGCATTTCAATATTAGTTATTAAATCAGGCGCAACAACATGTCTATCAGAAGTTGAACCAACAGAAGGTTCAATTGATCATACACATAGGGTTCTCCGTGACAATACTAATAGTAGTAATTTGGCACAAATCCATTTATACATATATGAACTCTCACAGTATCCTCATCACGAAATGCTCTATTTATGTATTTTTTGTGATTACACAGACACCTTAATTCGGCATCATTCATACATTCTGGATGACTCTTATCAAAGTTGACAAAATGTTCAAGTTTAGAAATAAAATCATCTCTGATAAATCTATTTTTTAATCGATTGTACATCCAAACTTTGTTCATATATATTGTTGCCTAATAATGAGTAATTCAACTTTAGAATGATAATATCAAATACTAATACTTACAATTCTAAACATATATTAATTAAATAAAATAATTTATTTCCTAATTCCTACCGTTTATAGAAATTAACAATCTAAATCGTAAATTAATAACAAAATTAATTGTTCTAATATATATTATAAACAAGTAAAATAACTATCAAATAGAAATATATACCTAAAATGATATACACGTCCTGAAGAAAAGCAGCAACTACAGTAACCTACAAGAGTAAAAATTAAATCTAATTAACAACAAACGATTACAAACTTCGATTAACAAATAAATCTAATTAATTTGCCCCCATTAAGGCAAATGGGTCGTCGGCGTGCCAAATGGGTCGTCGGCGTGCCAAATGGGTCGCGGGCGTGCCCGGACATGCCGGCAGGGCCGCCACCGAGGCGGCTGGCCCTCCTGAGGCTGCCAGCGACCACGACCGAGGCGGCTGGCCTGCCTTTGGTGCCAAAGACATGCCGACGTTGCCCGCGCCAACGCCGAGGAGATGAAGAAGAGAGAAATCGTACCGGGGAGGGGAGGAGACCACGCGCGTCGAGAATCGCCGAGAGAAGAAGAATCGATCGCGTGAGGGAAAAAGAGAAGCCCCGTGCCCTAACTTATCCACGCTTACCGACGGAATCAATATTCCGTCGGTATTATCACCCACGTAGCAAAAAAACACCACCAAAACCTAAATTTTCGACGCCAATCCCTGTTATTACCGACGGACCCATTCCGTCGGTAGGTACCGACGGACCCATTCCGTCGTACCGACGGACCCATTCCGTCGTACCGACGGAATGGGTGTTCCGTCGATAATTCCCTAAACGCACGTTTTTTTAAATGAATCTCTAAATATTTCGATAGAAAATATTCTTCGTCGGTAAGTACCGACGGAATTATAATTCCGTCAGTACTTCACCAATTGCCGACGGAACATTAAACCCCACACTTAAATATATCGACGGAAAATTTATTCTGTCAGTATTTGTCAACGGAATATCAATTCTGTCGGTACTTATCGACGAAAATTTTATTCTGTCGATAATTTCGTCAGTAAATTTAATATTTCTTGTAGTGGTATTCAGCTACATCGAGGATTTGACCGTAGCGGTGCTGGCGTCTTTTTTTTACTGTGATTCATGATTTTTTGCCTTCGCTCCTCAATCTTCTGCCATCACACTTCGTTTGAGCGACTCACCTTTTGACACGTGCCGTACAATTAGGGATTGAAATAGGTCAGGCGGTCTGACCTGACCTGTTAAAAATTAAAATAATAAAGAGGCCCTTTTGAAAGCTTGTTTTTCTTATCAGGCCAGGCCCAGGCTCAATATAAAGCCTATGAAGCCTGACAGGCTGGCTTGGACATGTTAAACATGTATTCTATAAATTATCAAATGTCAAAATATAATGCAAATGTAGAGTTTTCCCGCCCAAGCCAATATTTATCTACACCCACCTAACCAACAGATCACAAATCTTTGATGTTTTCTTATCCAAAATCAGAATATCTATATCTATTATGTTTTCGAATTAAAATAAACAGACCACAGGTCAGGCCAGGCTCAGGTCTAGAATAAAGTCTGTAACAAGTCACAAACCAGGCTCAGACCTGTTTACTATTATACAGGTCTGACCTGTTAAGGTGAAAGTCTGGCTTGTTTCCATCCCTACGTACAATCGGGCGCCCTTGACCCCTCTCGTCCTACCTACAATTTCTCTATAGCTGGCACTGGAGAAATGGCATGAGTCGCGCTCGCTCTGCTATTCAACTCCTCCACCAATCTGCCATGGCCGCCGCATCCTTCACTGCCACCTCCGACAATGGAGCCACTGTCACCGAGACCGCACCCCTCCGCGTCTTCTTCATCCCCTTTTTCGCGTCTGGCCACATGATTCCCATGGTTGACCTCGCCTGCCTCTTCGCCGCCCGCCCCGGAGTCGAGCCCACACTTGTCCTGACACCCGCCAACGCCGCCCTCGTCCGTTCCACCCTCGACTGCTCCGCCGCCGCTGGCCACTCCGTCCGCCTCATCCTCTTCCCTTTCCCTTCCGTCGGGCTCCCCGTTGGTGTTGAGAACATCGCCGCCGCCCCCGCCTCTGACACCTGGCGCGTCTACAAGGCCGTCGAGCTCGCCCAGTCCGTCCACGACGAACTCATCCGACTCCACCGCCCCGACGCCGTCGTCGCCGACATCCCCTACTGGCGGACCACTTCCATCGCCGCTGAACTCGGCATCCCTGGCATTACCTTCCACGCCGTCGGCTGCTTCCCCCAGCTCGTCATGAACAACCTCTTCCGCATCCGGTCGGAGCTAGCCATCAACAATGGGAGTAGTAATCCTAATCCGATCGTGACCGTCCCGGGTCTGCCAGGGAGGTCGATTTCCATCCCTCTGGCGGAGCTCCCGAGCTTTTTAAAGGCGCCCAATCACATGACAGCCGCGTGGGATCGGATGAAGCAGGCGCAGCTGACGTGTCACGGCGTGGTGGTCAACACCTTCAGCGGCCTGGAGGGCGAGTACTGCGAGGAGTACCGCCGGGTGGACGCCCGGCGCGCCTGGTTCGTTGGCCCTGTCGCGCTGGCCGCCAACGCGGGCATCGAGCGGGGAGGAGGCGAAACAGGGGAGGCGACCGGAAAGGAGTGCCTGCGGTGGTTGGACGAGCGGGAGGAGAGGTCGGTGGTGTTTGTGTGCTTCGGTAGCTGGTGCTTCTTCACGGACGAGCAGCTGCGGGAGCTGGCGGCTGGGCTGGAAGCCTCGGGCCGGCCGTTCCTGTGGGCGGTGAGGGCGGCGGATGACAACGAATGGATGGAGGGATGGGAGGAACAGGTGAAGGGGCGGGGGCTGGTGGCCCGTGGCTGGGTGCCGCAGGTGGCCATCCTCGGCAAACGGGCCGTGGGGGCCTTCCTCACCCACTGCGGATGGAACTCTGTTTTGGAAGCCGTAACCGCCGGGGTGCCGATGCTGACATGGCCGCTGGTATTCGAGCAGTTCATCAATGAGCGGCTGGTGGTGGAAGTGTTCGGCGCGGGACGGCGGGTGTGGGAGGGACCCCGCGCCGAGGCCGAAGTGGAGAAGACGGTGGTACCGCGGGAGGCCATCGCCTCGGCGGTCACGGGGTTCATGGAGGCGGGCGGGGGGAGGGAGGAGGCCGCGAAGAAGGCCAAGGAACTAGCGGCGGCGGCGAGGGAGGCGGTGGAGGAGGGCGGGTCGTCGCAGAAAGATCTGGAGAATCTCATCGACGAACTGGTGGCCGTGGCCCGCGGTGGAACGGTGGAGAGCCAATTAGCTTAATCAATTACTCCAATTTGGTCGCTATTTTAATAAGTTAGTTTGGATCCGTCACCTACCGAATCATATTGGTACCCGAGGGTCGTATGTTTTTACGGGGAGGACTCATGGTTACCATCAATAAATTTAGAATTAAAATTTAATAAAATTAATATTTTCATCCTTCCCGTATATTAATTATAATATACGGATTAATAATTTTTAAAATTTATCTTTTTTATATTAATCCGATAAATTAACGGAGACATCATCTTTATTTTTTTTGCCACTAAAATGGGTCGCGCTTTTTATTTTTGCCCGTAAATTTATAGTTATAGAGAAGTTTATGTATTAAAGCTAAATAAAAAATTAATAGATATTATCGACAGTCAAATTAGCTTGCAAAATTCTTTGGAGGAAAATATTAGGAGCAACTGCCACGTGTAATTTAGGGAAAGATAATTTAAGCGGCCTTTTATAGAATTCTGAAAAAAAAATTCTGCCACTGCTCACTCGTTCTCTTCAACTGCCCTCGCCTGGCCGGATCTTCCGTTCCTATTTTTCTTTGATCCGCCTGTGTCATCCTTTAAACGACAAAAGTATAAAAATAAAACGTCATACCAAACAAGAAAAAACATGAGTTTTCAGTAAAGAAGTATCTTTCCCCATCCTTCCTCCCTTGAGGTCCTTCGTCGACTGCACCTCCATGGGCTTCAACTCATCCGTCGTCATCACTATAATAGTATGTCTTGTCCGAACTTAAAATTATTGATTTCTTTGTCCCAATTTATTTTTTTTTCTTATTTCCTTTCATATTCATGTCGCCTTCACTCGTATTTATCTTCTTTTTTATTATTATTGTGGATCGCGAAAGCCTCGATGTTGGTTTTGACCTTTTTTTTTCCTAGTATTTGTTGTGGATTGCGAAAGCCGACGCATGTTGTGGATCGCCAAAGCATCTCATAAATCACCCTTTTCTCTATATCTTTCTTGAATTTTCCTTTTAATCTGGTTGGATTTTTTATTTGAATGATGATTTTACCTCTTTGTTCATCATTGATCAATTAGCTTTGCCCCTTTGTGCATCAACTGGTTAGATTTTTGGTTCGAATGATAGTTTTACCCCTTTATTCATCATTGATCAACTAGTTTTGCCTATTTATGCATCATCTGATTGGATTTTTAATCTGATTTTTTGCCGCATGAATGATGATTTCAATTGTAAATGATGGTTTCGAAATAACTGTACACACCACACATTCTTCGATTTAGGAGTGTGTCTGCTATACTAGAAAATTATGATAGGAAATAGTTTTGAATTTATTATTTTCAATGATCAAATTCACATTTCATGGTTGTATTTTTATGAATATGTTTGGTATTTGATTTAGTAAGAATTTATTTATGCTCGTTCAATACACATAAGATCAATTAAATATATAGATTTGAAAACTCGGTAAATTAAATAAATAAACTTAAATATATATGTATAGCTCATTAATGTTTGTGAACATGTTTGTAGACAATATTTATCAATAATTTTTTTATCAACATACTAAATTAAAAAATTCAAAAAATAAATAAACAAATTTATATTATCAAGCTTAATAACCAAACAAATAAACTTAATTGGTAAAAATTTTAAACAATCAAATAAGCTTACTAACTTGAATTTAAAGCTCGATAATATTCAAACGACTCAAGCTCAAGGTAAACTCCAACCAAGATCAAGTTTATAAAAAATAATCATGTCAAGCTTAAACAATCATTTCAACTGTTTGGTTTATTTTAAGCTCAGTTTGGCTTGACTCGGTTACCATATCAAATAAGCTTGAATATTACAAAACTCGACTCAGATTGAGTCGTTTACAACCCTAACCATGACTCAGTCTAACTCACACATTTGATCGTGTCCTGCTTCCTAAAGCTGGCTTCACCTATGAGTGGCTAACTCATGATACGAGGCTTAATCTGTGGGTGAAACAAGATCAGATAATACAAGCGGAACTAACCTGTGAGTTAATTCATGGATTAAAGTTGCTACAACAAAAAAAAAACTATATTACCGATGAAAATTGTTGTCACTATTTTGTCGCTATATTAGATTATCGATGAAATTATGACGAAAATATAGTAGTCAAAATATAGTTCCATCGGTAGGTTTAGCTATAGAATTTACATTCTCTCGATAAATTTGGCTACAAAATTAATGTTTTCGTTGGTATTTTCGGCTACAGAATTACAATACCTGTTTCGGAAGTGAACGACGGGGATGACGAATCACCAAAGTGTAGCCCGGGATGACGACGGGGAGAGGACGCTGGCGCTTGCGAAATTAATACGAGCGTAAAGGGATGTACCGGAAAGAGTTCCAATAGAGTCCTCTTCAACATTCAAGTCAGAAATTTCTCTAATAGGGAGTAAACGAGAAAAAGTATTAGAGTTTTATTTTCACCTCCCCCTTTTACTTGGGTGCCAAGGCACCTTATATACTTGATATCTCTCCTCCCCATGCCTACACCTCCCCCCCACAAGTTTAATGGTCCTCCATTGTTTGACAGCCGTTCTCTTCTCAGAAAGGCTAGTAACGACCACCATGCCAATTAAGCCCATTATCATCATACGTTACAGGCAATAACTACTTGCTGCATTTCCTATTCTAAAGGGGGAGGGTCCAAAGCTTTTCCCAGTCTATTTTCTATTCCTTAGACTGCTCTTTGGACTCCACTCTCCCGAGTTTGTCTTGGGGTTTTCTTTCCCGACTTGGTCTCGGGGGACTCTTCTTCTCGACCCGGATTCGGGGACTCTCCTTCCCGGTTTAGTCTCAGAATCCCTCCCGTTCCAGTCTCGGGGACTCTTCTTCTTGACCTGGTTTCGGGGACCTTCTTGCATGGCTAATCTCGGGTATTCTAGCATGGTCAATCCTGCCACGCAGCTTCCTTGTGCTAGGTGTCCTGCCACGCAGCTTCCTTATGTCATGTGTCCTCCTTAGATTACTTATCCTCATCACAAGTCTCCCTCTTTAAGTTTAATCAAAGGAAGTGTAGTTGACTGATTAGACATGTGGCGTGATGAGGGAGCGAAGTATATGGGGAGTGTACATTACAATTTCTTCTTCCTTAACGACTTGTCAGGTCCAAGGAATCGAAATATTTACTCCTTGGCCCGAAGCGGTCGCTTGAGTCGGTCCAAGAGCTTGTACGAGTTCCGAGACCCTGTAATGATGGTTGTCCATCACCAATTAAGAACACATGAGGTATATTTGTTAAATCCGTCACTTTTGACTGGATCTCGAAAATTTTCAGAGGATTACAGGGTAGGTTATAGGGTTTTCGGACCCTTGGACAAAGTTTGAGTGATAAGCAAAAAGAGAGGATTAAAAGCACTCCACTTGCTCCATGGCTCGAGATGCCTGAGATGTCTATCAGTAGTACCAGAGTTGATTTAGTTTTAAAAAGATTCCAATTATTGCCTTCTCGTTCTTTCTTTTTTGGTGACAACATTGTAGTTCCATTCACTTCGACTGAGCTTAGCATTGTCCTTGGTTTGGCCCATGTCGGGCAACCGGTTGATCTTGATGTTAGCATGGAGTTCAATTTTGTTCTTAGGCTATTTGGAGGGAAAGTTGACAACGTAAATAGGACCATGATTCATGATAATTTGTGGTCATTAGCTGGATTTGAGAAGGAATCTGAAGTGGATGATTTTGTTAGGCTGTTTATTTGTCTTCTATTTAACTGTGTTATTTTTCCAGTTAGCAACTATTCCACTCCTCAATTTATTATGTCCTACATTGATAACTTGACGAAGTTCTTTGATTATTCATAGGGAGATGCAACATATAGATTTTTGTGCCACCAAATTATCTTGCATACCGGTAATGGCAAAGGAAAGGCTAGTTGTAAAATGTATTTAGATGGTTGTACTGTAAGTTTGATGGTGAGTTTTTAATATTTTAAGTGCAATTGTGATATGTTTAATATTATTATATTGCTCTCTCTCTATATGTATTCAGGCATGGCTGTATGAAAGAATTCCTTCATTTGGATTTGTACGTTTTTTATGTTGTTTCCCCCGGTTGTTTCGCTGGGAAAGGAGTAAGATATCACTTAAAGATGATGTTGCTGAGAGTTTATTTTGTAGAATTGATTTTAGTAGGGTAAGTTGCTATGTTTTTAGTATGTTTTTTGTAGATATGATTGTAGAAGTGACAGTTTATTTATAATTGTGAAAAGGTGTTAGATATAGTACTATTTTCGGAGGAGGAGATACTCTTAATGGCAAGCAGGTAACTTATTCTCTAAATATAAAAATAATAAAATTATTATATTAAATAATGATGACAACACTTTTTTTGACTACATTACTTATATGTTTCAGGTGCCACTTTGTTTGAGATGTTTTGGAATTTCTAATACCCAGAGGTTGCTTAAACCAATTGTTGCTATTAAGAGCACTGAGCTGGAGGCCAAAATAGTTAGTGAGGAATTGATTTTAGAAGAGACTAAGATTGTTGAGATTGAAGTGGGTGGTGAAAATGAACTTGCTGGGTTGGAGAAGTTGAATGTGGAATTGACAACTGCCAACATTGATGACAATGTTGATTTAGTGATAAAAGATGTTATTTCTGATTTGAATAAAGAGTAAGTTTCTGGCAGTGACATTGGTACTTCGAAAGCAGAGAACATCAGCCACTTTCAATCTTCCATTGTGGATACTGTGAGGTGTAGAGCTGATCATGTGTCGAAAAGAAAGGAGTCTATGTTTGTGACTCCTAGCTCAACACCAAAACGTAAGAGGAAGGGGAAAAAAACAGATAGATGAAGTATAAATCCGAGATTCATTATTTTAAAATTTACTTGTTTTTGCATGCTATTATATATTGTTACTAACTACGTATAGATTTTAGCTTACATTACTAAGTATGTTTTTATATAGGTAAATTTGATAGTAGATGTTAAGGATTGGCAGAGCTCTCCCAAGGCTACATTGGATGTATATAAAAAGAGAACTGATTTTTGTGGACATCAAGAAGCAGTTGAAAAAGAGAAAAAGTTGTTGACAGACTTTCTCAGTAGGGAAGAATTGGAGTAGGTTTATTTTCAATAACTGAAATTTTGCTAAACACTTCTTATCAATTTTGTAATGTTATTTTTTACTCCCTGCAGTGTTGTCATATGGCAAGATGAGTTCCTAAGCTTAACTGGAGCTACATTTTGTCCTTTTTTGTTTGATGAGCCTGTTGATAGTCAAATCATAAATGTGTATATGAATATTATGAAAAAACACAGTTCAAGTTATAGATTTGAGATTTACTGTATGGACATAAACGTACATGTTTGTAGCAAATTGAGATAATTGATAGTTGATATTTGATTTTTAATTCTTATTAGATTAAGACACATGATTATATCTAATTTTCAATGTGTAGAAAGAAGTCTTACAACACTTGCAGAAATATGGCAAATATAGGCAGATACACAAAGTAGATTATGGTGCTTTCCTTGCAAGGTTGACATCCACAACGAGCAGCAAACTACAGGAACTAAATGAAGATCTATTTAGAAAATGTAGATATATCATTTTCCCAATTAATGATAGATGGCATTGGTATTTATTGGTTTTTAATTCAGCTGAAGAGAAATTCAAATTGTGGAATTCAAACCCTGATTCATTTGCATTTGGGGCTGCTAAAGTTTATATGAGTTTGACAATATTCTACTCCAATATATCGTAACAGATCACAGTATTAAATCATTTACTATTTTGCAGAAAAGGTTTTTGGCTGGATGCATTTTGCATCTTCATGCATTTGCCATAGGTAGTGAAGAGGTGGTGAAAGAACATTGTCGTCATGCATTTTGCATCTTCATGCATTTGCCATAGATTTTAGCTTACATTACTAAGTATGTTTTTATATAGGTAAATTTGATAGTAGATGTTAAGGATTGGCAGAGCCCTCCCAAGGCTACATTGGATGTATATAAAAAGAGAACTAATTTTTGTGGACATCAAGAAGCAGCTGAAGAAGAGAAAAAGTTGTTGACAGACTTTCTCAGTAGGGAAGAATTGGAGTAGGTTTATTTTCAATAACTGAAATTTTGCTAAACACTTCTTATCAATTTTGTAATGTTATTTTTTACTCCCTGCAGTGTTGTCATATGGCAAGATGAGTTCCTAAGCTTAACTGGAGCTACATTTTGTCCTTTTTTGTTTGATGAGCCTGTTGATAGTCAAATCATAAATGTGTATATGAATATTATGAAAAAAACACAGTTCAAGTTATAGATTTGAGATTTACAGTATGGACATAAACGTACAGGTTTGTAGCAAATTGAGATAATTGATAGTTGATATTTGATTTTTAATTCTTATTAGATTAAGACACATGATTATATCTGATTTTCAATGTGTAGAAAGAAGTCTTATAGCACTTGCAGAAATATGACAAATATAGGCAGATACACAAAGCAGATTATGGTGCTTTCCTTGCAAAGTTGACATCCTCAACGAGCAGCAAACTACATGAACTAAATGAAGATCTATTTAGAAAATGTAGATATATCATTTTCCCAATTAATGATAGATGGCATTGGTATTTATTGGTTTTTAATCCAGCTGAAGGGAAATTCAAATTGTGGAATTCAAACCCTGATTCATTTGCATTTGGGGCTGCTAAAGTTTATATGAGTTTGACAATATTCTACTCCAATATATCGTAACAGATCACATTATTAAATCATTTACTATTTTGCAGAAAATGTTTTTCGCTGGATACATTTTGCATCTTCATGCATTTGCCATAGGTAGTGAAGAGGTGGTGAAAGAACATTGTCGTCATCAAGGCGCTACCCTTGATTGTGGTGTCTACATTTGCCTGTGGGTGGAGTGCCTCTCTTATGACACTGATGATATCTGAAGTTTTCAAGATCATGCCAACATAGACGCTTATCGGGCCCGGATTTCTTCAAATATATTATCAGATGAGAAAGGATTGTTAAAAAACGTAATGGACTAAGATGTAAAGCAATGTTGGTATTTGACTAAGATGTAAACCATCTGAAGATAGACAATCTTATCTGCTTCTTATGCTCAAGCAGATGTATTGATGTTTCAAATTTACCTTTTTATGTAACTAAATTCAGATGTATTGTAGATGTTTTATGGTACTGTTATGTTAACGAGATGAAATCTGGTACAGTTATGTTAAGGAGATGATTTCTGGTACAGTTATGTTTAAAATTTGCCTTCTTATGACAGATTGTGGTGTTTCAAATTTGCCCTCTGTTAGTAATGATAGATTCTGGTATTTCAAATTTACCTTCTGTTTCAAATTTGCCTTCTGATAGTAATGACAGATTGTGGTGTTTCAAATTTCTGGTACAGATGTTGGTTTGTACATGATTGTAGCAATACTGGTTTTTATTCTGGTGTAATGACAGACTTATGACTTACTTATGTAAAGCAATGTATTTTCTTAGTAATGAGAGATACATGTTGGTTTTAATTCTGTGGCAATGTTGGTTTTTATTCTGTAAGCACAATTGAGAACTGCCTCCCTCTTTAGTGTGTCCACTGCCACTAATCAAATTTGACAATTTAGTGTTGCTTTTTACTCTTGCAAAGTAAATTTGAGTATGTGTCTGAGGAAATTGAGTATACATGTCCACAAATTAAGTATTAAGGTACGAGCCTCCATCATTAGTTGTCAACTGCTAAAACTTTCCAAGTATAATTGATTTAGAATCAAGTATATATTCTAGAGAATGAGGTACTATTATAAAAAATTCAGGTACACCACTTGGGAATTAAGGTCTGAAATTTGAGTATGTGTCTGAGGAAATTGAATATGCATGTCCACAAATTGAGTATTAAGGTACGAGCCTCTATCATTAGTTGTCAACTGCTAAAACCTTCCAAGTATAATTGATTCAGAATCAAGTATACATTCTAGAGAATGAGGTACTATTATAAAAAATTCAGATACACAACTTCGGTATTAAGGTCTGAAATTTTAGTATGTGTCTGAGAAAATTGAGTATGCATGTCCACAAATTGAGTATTAATATATGAGCCTCCATCATTAGTTGTCAACTGCTAAAACCTTCCAAGTATAATTGATTCAGAATCAAGTATATATTCTAGAGAATGAGGTACTATTAGGTACGAAACATCCAAATTCAAGTACTAAACCTTCCAAATTCAAGTACGAAACATCCAAATTCAAGTACGTGCCAGAGCAGATTGAGTATCCTTGCCCAGAAATTGAGTATTCAGGTACGAGACTCCCTCTTTAGTTCTCAATGGCTCAAGAAATCAAGTGCAATTGGCTCACAATCAGGTATATATTAAAGAGAATGTGGTACTATTCTCAAAAAATCAGGTACACATTCCCTTATTTCTTGATAATATAATAAGGATCAAGGTTAATGACACCACTGCTCCAATATGTGCCTCCCATGATCGATTAGGGCACATCTTCCAGATTATTAGGTATGAAAAATACACAATAGAGCTCTATGGTTATCATGACTATAGACAACCTAGCATGAGAGTGAATACCTTAGAAGTAGAAGAGAAAAAATGCATGTATCTGTCTTTCACATTACCTAATGTCGTGTACACCTACAATCAAAATCATGAAAAGGGGTTGGTGAAGGTGAGTTTTCTTATTTATCGACATATTTTCTTGTTTCCAGGATAATATGATATGGATTAAGGTTAAATGGTTCCCATGATTGATTAGGGTCCATCAGCCAGATTATTAGGTACGAAACATCCAAATTCAAGTACGTGCCTGAGCAGATTTAGTATCCTTGCCCAGAAATTGAGTATTCAGGTACGAGACTCCCTCTTTAGTTCTCAATGACTCAAGAAATCAAGTACAATTGGCTCACAATTAGAGCTGTCAATTTGGGTTGGGCCCGTCGGGTTGGCCCGCCCGGCCAATCAATTTAAATGGGTTGGGTTAGAATTTAAGCAACCCAAGCCCGCCGCGGGCCACCCGCCTAGGCCCGCGACCCGCACGGGTCGGCCCACGACGGGCTTGGGATGGCCCGCGGGTTGAGAATCACATGTTAGTTAAGTTTTATGACAATTTATTATCTTTGTTTGTTATTTTTTTGAAATAAAAAATAATATTTTTCATCACATGAGTACTCGTTTGTATCCATTTATATTTAAAAAATATATTTCTTAACATATTTGATTGATGAAATCTGAATATATGATTTTTTTAAATTTTTTAAATTTTTAAAAAATATTTTGACGGGCCTGCGGGTTGGCCCGCCTAACCCACAGCCCGCCTTGGATTGGGTTGGGTTGGGGATTTTCCAACCCGCCTAGATGACGGGTCGACCCGCCCCACCCCGCCAAATGGCCGGCCCGCCATGGGCCGACCCGCCCCGCCACGGGTTGGCCCGTTTGACAGCTCTACTCATAATCAGGTATATATTAAAAAGAATGTGGTACTATTCTCAAAAAATCAGGTATACATTCCCTTGTTTCTTGATAATATAATAAGGATCAAGGTTAATGACATCACTGCTCCAATATGTGCCTCCCATGATTGATTAGGGCACATCTTCCAGACTATTAGGTATGAAAAATACACAATAGAGCTCTATGGTTATCATGACCATAGACAACCTAGCATGAGAGTGAATACCTTAGAAGTAGAAGAAAAAAAATGTATGTATCTGTCTTTCACATTACCTAATGTCGTGTACACCTACAATCAAAATCATGAAAAGGGGTTGGTGAAGATGAGTTTTCTTATTTATCGACATATTTTCTTGTTTCCATGATAATATGATATGGATTAAGGTTAAATGGTTCCCATGATTGATTAGGGTTCATCAGCCAGATTATTATGTACGAAACATCCAAATTCAAGTACGTGCCTGAGCAGATTGAGTATCCTTGCCCAAAAATTGAGTATTCAGGTATGAGACTCCGTCTTTAGTTCTCAATGGCTCAAGAAATCAAGTACAATTGGCTCACAATCTGGTATATATTAAAGAGAATGAGGTACTATTCTCAAAAAATCCGGTACATATTCCCTTGTTTCTTGATAATATAATAAGGATCAAGGTTAATGACACCACTGCTCTAATATGTGCCTCCCATGATCGATTAGGGCACATCTTCTAGATTATTAGGTATGAAAAATACACAATAGAGCTCTATGGTTATCATGACCATAGACAACCTAGCATGAGAGTGAATACCTTAGATTATCAGGTATGAAATATCCAAAATCAAGTATGTGTCTGAACAAATTTAGTATACTTGACCAGAATTTGAGTATTCAGGTTCGAGACTCCCTCTTTAGTTCTCAATGGCTCAAAAATTCAAGTACAATTATCTCAGAATCAGGTATATATTTTAGATAGTTATGTACTAAATTTCAAAATTCAAGTATGTGTCTGAGAAAAATTGAGTATACTTGGCTCAGACTCAAGTATACTCAATTGGGATGCAAGTTATATTGATTAGGGTACATATCCAATTGACTCAGTTTCTACTATATATTTCCACGAATGAGCTATTTGAACTTACAGGTACATTGGGACGAAAGTTATGCATTAATTAGTATAAGCATGATACAAAGTCAGAAACTATAAGCACATTTTAGAGACATTTGGCCACTTGTTATTGGGGATATTTTGGCACTAACACATGATACAAAGTCAGAAACTATAAATACAACCATATGTTTCCACTCCACAACATCAACTTCAGACAAACCAATTCTTGTACAAAACAGAATCATCAAACATAGCATATACGTTATTTATCCAAATTTGTACTCAAGTTTTTGGCAGATTTTGTCTATGAAACTCACAAATTCAACCAAAGAAAAATAAAGATATTGCAAAGTTGCCTAACCAAGTTCATAAACATAATCATAACTGACACATGGTACAAAGTCACATAAACTATAACCATAAGTTTCCACTCCACAACTATAGTATATGCTATAACAACTACACTCAACTTTAGACAGAACAATTCTTGTACAAAACAAAACAATCACAAATTTTTACTCAAGTTTCTGACAGAATTAGTCCATCAAACTCACAATTTCAACCAAACTACATACAACATATTGCAAAGTATCTAACAAAGTTCATAAACATACTAATAACTGACACATGATACAAAGTCACAAATACCATACATACAACCATCAGTTTCGACCACACAACCATAGTGCACAATAATAACTGACACATGATATATACAAAGTTCATAAACATATTGCACCATTTTTTCCCGCCCTTGAAAACACCAATGCAGCCACCATTCAACCAGAACCAATACATAAATTATCAATGCTTCCACTGATATATGTCTGCTTTCTCGAACGCAACACCCTGCTTGATTCCCCTTCTAGCAATCTCTTTTTCCTGCAGAAGTGTATATCAAAAAGTATCAGACTACCCATACAAATTATAGAGTATGATTGCAAAAATAAAATCAAGTGTTTACAAAGAAATCAAACATACATAATTTTGAGCATAACAGCTAGTTTATAGCTTCTTTGCAGCTTCGCCTGTTGTGGCATTTCTTATGGCAACAACTACACTTTGACGCACGTGTTTCAACTTGTGATGGTATTCTCTTAGTCCTCCTACGACTTGGCTGACTGCGAACATCTGGAGTATTGATTACATTTCCTTCATCAAGATTTGACTCATTATTGTCAACAGTTGGGATTGGATTAATAATTCCTTTGTATGCTTGGCGATACATTCCAATCTTGAAATACTGATCACAGAATTCATACAACGACAACGACTTCGACTCAATAGCAGCACAAGCATGCTTGCATGGAAGCTTAATGATCTGCCAAGCTCTGCACGAACAACTCTTATCAATTAAATCAACAACAAAGGATTTTTCCCCATCAACTACCTCAAACCTCCAATTATGTAACGCCCGCTTTTTCTCTCCTTAAAGCGGCGTTACGTTAACATACATAGGGGCATGTGAACATCATAAGGCAGCGGAATAATTTAAACTTACACATACATGCACCTATCTAGCCTTTCTAACCTAGTAACATGGAAACTTGGCATATTAGCACATACTTGACATCATACTTAACATGGAAACATCATACTTAACGTCATGCCATAAGATCACATAAGTACAAGTGTAAGCACATAAGTAACTGTTGGATCGGGTTGGACCGGCTAGAGGGGGGTGAATAGACGGTAAAAAAAATATGAAAATGGAAGGCACTCGTCTTTAAAAAAAACTTGGTCGCAACTAAGGACGTTGCTTCCAAGGCAGTGGACGCTCAATAAAAATCTCCTTGTGGCGGAGAAGCCTTACAAAAATAGCACACTAGACTTTTAGAGATTTTACAAGAATGAATAAGAATGATTGATTTCTAAAGCAAAACCTCTAAGTCTATTTATAGCCTAAGAGAATAAATCTGGATTGTTGATTGTTGATCACTTTTCTCTTGGCCGTTGATCCATGGATGTAATCTGGATGGCTGATCTTGGATGGGATTAAACTGCATCCATTGGATTTGATTAAAGGATAATGTAACATTATTCTTTAAGTTTTAATTGTTTTAATTAAAACTTTATCTTTCCTCGAGATGGCTGTTGGAATCTCCATGTCGCTGTTGTAATCTCTAAGTAGTAATATCGGCAACATTGTACTGCCATCGCCCTTTAGTCCAAATGGTAAGTGGGTTAGTGTGTGTTGTTAAGGTCTCGGGTTCGATCCTTCGTGGCACCAAATAATTTTCTCTTTTCTTTTGGGCGCTTGGACTAGTCTTTTTGATTCTTCGTCTTCTGGGTGATTTCCGGCCAACCGGAGTTAGGCTCACCCGAACCCGACTCCGGCCTTTCGCCCCTCGAGCGTCCTTCCTCCCGGCTTCTCGTCCCTCGGACACCGCGCACGTCCTTCTCGCTCCACCGGTGTACTCTTCCGCAGCATCCGCGTCCCTCGGATTGTACCGAGCCCGTCGGCTCACTTCCCCGCACAATCCTTTTCGTCCGCTACGTCTTACACTCGACTTCCTCCGTACCTAAGCTCCTGCACACTTAGCAGAGGGATTAAAACCAACAGGACCTAACCTAACTTGGTTGATCACATCAAAATCAACTGGGGCACCAACAGTAAAGAGTGTAAATTGTTCCTTGACAACACTACCATAAGCTTAGCATAAGACTTGTAAATATATATCTTTCCTTGGCCAAGTCACTACCACACACATACTCTTGTCCCTCCTGCTGCTTCCCTTATTGTCCCCTTGCTTGATCTGCGGTATAAGGAAATAATGTTGGTGCAATCTTGGTTAGGTCAGAGTTGACCTAGTTTGACAAAGCTCGGGTGAGCTTGAGGTCGTATGTTTCGATGGTTGACATTGATGTTTGTATGTGACAAAAATGTTTGAATGTCGTAGGAAGTCAAGTAAGTCAAGGTTGACTGGAGGCTTGACGGGAAAAGACCTAGTGGGACTAGGCACACCTAGTAGGACTAGGTGAAGTCCAGGTAGATCGGGGAGATCGTACGCTGGCACTGCAAAAGACCTAGTGGGACTAGGCACACCTAGTGGGACTAGGTGAAGTCCAGGTAGATCGGGGAGATCGTACGCTGGCAAGGCAAAAGACCTAGTGGGACTAGGCACACCTAGTGGGACTAGGTGAAGTCCGGGTAGATCGGGGAGATGGTACGCTGGCATGGGAAAAGACCTAGTGGGACTAGGTGAAGTCCAGATGGATCGGGGAGATCGCATGCTGGCAAGGTGGAAGTCTACCGAGAGACTAGACCTAACTCGAGGGTTAGGTGAATCTGGTTGGGAACCAGGGTAAGTCCGAGCTGGGAGCTAAGCAGGAGAAATCCAAGTTGGTCAACGGGGTTGACCGGACACTTGGTAGGGGATCCTAGACTTGTGGAGACAAGTTAGGTTGGACTCAATCAATTGGGTGATCGATTGGGTAGCTGAATTGATTAGGGAAGTTTATGCAAGAGGATAGAAGGTAGCTGAATCGATTGGGTAATCGATTCAGCCTTCCTTAATCGATTGGTCAATCGATTAAGGTGTCTCTTGATCGATTGAGGTAATCGATCACAGAGTTTGCGCGAGAGAACAGAGAAGCTCTGAATCGATTGGGTAATCGATTCAGGGCACGGGTAATCGATTGGCTAATCGATTACCGTTCGAAAACTAGCCGTTGAACGGCTAAATCCTACGTGGTAATCGATTGGCTAATCGATTACCAAACCCTAGGCGTCGGGTGTTGGGTCCGGGTGCATGTTGACAAGGATACGGGTTCGTAAATTTTAAAATATTTATGTGCAGCGGAAGAATTAGCATAAAATAATTTCATAAATTATTTTAACCACGTATCTAGCATGCGACCTTATGATGTGTGGACATGATCATAAATTAAAATTTTGCGAAAAAGTAAACTAATTTACTAAGTACCTCGCGTAACTCGAAGTAAGGGACGAGATCCAACCGTAGCGTCCCTTGGAAGCTCCGCCTCTATTCGCGTCCACGCCGAGTTCTCTTCGGGATGACTTCGCAAAGCCACGAGTTTTGTGCCGACGAGAACTACTAGATTCTCCAAAGGCACAACTAGAAAAACAAGAGAGAAAGATGGAAACTAACCACCAAGTAACGGAATCAAAATTCCGGGAAAGGAAAGAAGGAGTCGCGATCCGTTTCTTCTTCTTCGGCACCTTCTTGGCGGATGAAGCTCTCGGCCACCCTTGGGATGTGCGCCGGCCCTAGGGGAGGAGAGAGAGCCGGCCCTAGAGAGAGAGAGGGGGGCCGGCCCTAGAGAGAGAGAGAGAGTTAGAGAGAGAGAGAGAGGGAGCTACTAATCTCTTGATAACTCAATTGAGGAATTCAAGCCTAGCCTTGGTTCCTTTATATAGTAGCCTCTCCCTTGCCATGTCTCCCCTTTAACGGAATTAACGGAATAAATTTTCATAAGAAATTTATCTTATAAATTTTCTTATTAATTATTCCGTTATGCCTAGTTTTATTATAACTAATTTTATAATAAAACAAATACATCTCTCTTTTTAATTATAGAATAAATTTTCATAAAATTTATTATATAAATTTTCTTATCATGGAAAAATCAATTCATAATTGATTTTATAAAATAAAAATAAACCATTTAAAGTTTATTTTAATCTCCATAAAAAGAATAAATTTATTATATAAATTTTTCTTTATCATGGAAAAATCAATTCATAATTGATTTTATAAAATAAACTAATACATGGTTCATTTTAATTTCCATAAAAAGAATAAATTTATTATATAAATTTTTCTTATCATGGAAAAATCAATTCATAATTGATTTTATAAAAATAAACCATTTAAAGTTTATTTTAATTTCCATGAGTACAAATTTATTTATCCATAATTTTATAAAACAAATCACGCTTGATTTATTTTATAATTTAAACCAAATTAATTGGTTTTCTCTCCTTGTGGTGGCCGGCCAAACCAAAGAGGGTGGGCACCCTCTTTGGCCGGCCACTCCAAGCCCTTCCCTCTCGAATTAAACTCATTTAATTCGCCCAATAAGCCTTCAAAAGACTTAGCCATTTTAAACTTCCGTTGCGCCTCTGATAAATTCAGATTCGACTTATTTCTCTTGATCAAAAAATCCAATTTTCAACTCGTTTTAAATCCCTCGGATTACTCGTAGTGCGTGTGACTAAATAGGCTTTCGATTTATGTTGGCCGTCTATAATTCATCAATTATAGAACGATTATGAGTGGCACCTAGTAGTACATCATGATCCCCAATTAATCGAAAGATCAACGGTTGATCTCAGAAATTATTCTGAAACCCTTCAGCAGCTCTAATGAATCGTGCCTCATTCCCTTCACCATCTTATACCCACTTGGTTCAGGACATGGTCTATATGTGTCAGTCCCCACTAGGCTGACTACGTCACACCTAGCCCAAGTAGTGTCTTTATCGTCCTTTGGATTTCTAATTTCTCTCATGTATTTAAGAGACTCATACTCTAAACATGATATGCTCTGGCCAGAGGCTTTGAGTAACAATCCGACGATAGGCCTGGGTATACATCTCCTCGCAAGGAGTGGTGAATCCTTTGTAGGCTGTTCAAATATCTTCGGGCACTTCGGCTTATACCCAACCATCCTGGGTCCACACCTCCTTGGAGATGCTTGCTTAAGATGTTAAAGCATAAGCCTCCATGACCAAGATGACTTGAACACCGCAAGTCAAAGGAACATCGCACTTAAGCTGCGGTAAGAACTTCACTGACCTGTCTATGTATAGACTACCATGTGAAGTTTTACAGTCAGTCACTCCAATGAACTAGTTCCCTTAACTAGCATCCATGTTTATCTCCGGACATCCCAATGTCACCAGCCAGTGAGAATCAGCTGATTAGAGAATAACCCATGCTAGTCTCAACAGAATTGATAGTGTCCGTTTTTATCAATTCATCGACTAGGGATATTTTCAATACTTCACAATTGCACATTTAGAGATAATCTCTAGTTGTGATCCCATCACAAATTTTCTTATGCTGTGAATTGTATTGCGGACATTCAGTAGATGAGTTTAAGATCCCAATCAAATACACAAATATGTATACTCAAATAGTGAATTTTCATTTATTAAAATAAATGTTTACAATCATAAGGCGATTGCCTTAGGACACTTCTCTCATATCACTAACATCGGGTATAAGGGTTTTCGCGTAGGTCTTTGGCTACAGAACTTCTCCTCTTCTTCTTCAACTACATTGCCATTTCAAGGGAAGCCTTGGAGCTCGTTGCTGCTGCATTTCCAAGGTCCAAGAGGCAATCACAAGCTTGAAGATAGCAAGGAAAGCAAAGTGTGAGCTTATTTGTAAATCTTGTAAGATTTTATCTTGTATTTGCTTTGTTCTTGTTGTATCTTTGTAACAAGCTTGTAAGAGGTTTCTCCACCTCAAGAAGGAGACTTTCATAGTGCATGAGAGTGTGAGGAGAGTGGATCTTTGGATTAGTCACCCGACCGGGGTGGATACCAAGTAAATCCTTTGTGTTAGCATTTGCTCGAGTCTTCCGCCGTGACAAATCATCAAAGAGCGAATCGAAGCTAATCACCCCCTCTAGCTCGCCAATCGGTCCCAACAAGTGGTATCAGAGCAAGGTTGCTCTTATTTGGACTCATCGCCAAGAGGGCAAGAGCTAGAGGAAGAAGAAGAAGTTGGAAGAAACCCTAATTTCAAGAAGTCATCATCAAGGGGTTTCAATTTCATAAATGGAGTTTGGCTATGACACAAGGGCACCTCCAACATTCGACAAGGCGAATTTTGGTCTTTGGAAGTCAAAGATCGAAAATTATTTCATGATGGAGATAGAGCAGTGGTTTGCTCTAATGGAGGGTTTTGAAGCTCCAACAAGCTCAAAAGGAAAGCTCCTCAAGAAAAGCAAATGGAATGAGGAGCAAATCAAGAGATGCGAGGCCAACTACAAAGTGATCAAGCTATTGGTCAATCTTTTGCCAAGCACCATTTTGGACAAGAGTGGAGAATTTCAAGACGCCAATGAGCTATGCAGCAAATTGGCAAGGCTTCATGAAGATCCCTCCACTATACCAAATCAAGATAAATCCGAAGAGGGAGATTCATCAAGTGAAGAGGACTCGGAAGTTGAGAGGTGCTCAACATCCGAAGATGAAGCTCAAGAAGCCTCTACTTCAAGGGTTGAAGAGGAAATTCAAGAAGCCTCCACCTCTAGGATTGAGGGGGAGCAAAATGTGTCATTGACATCGGATCAAAGACAAGCTTCAACATCATCCGAGGTCAATGAAGAAGAAGAAGAAGTCTCCACCTCTAGGATTGAGGGGGAGCAAAGGTCATTGATTCCGGAAAAAGAAGAAATATCTACTTCCGAATCAAGTGAAGAATCATGCCACACCCCTACAAGCAAAGGTATAAGAATTTCAAGTTGTAAAAATAAAAATCATATCATTTGTTTTGAGTGTAGGAAAAAAAGGCACTATAAGAGTAAGTGTCCAAAATTGGTCAAGAAGAAGGTGCAAATGACACCCAAGACCAAGGAGAAGGCAAAGGAGGTCGACCTCGTGATAAAGAAGGATAAGAAGCACATAGTGTGCTTCTCATGCAAAGAAAAGGGACATTATCGAAATCAATGTCCAAAGGGGAAGAAACCGACCAAGGCAAAAGGGAGGAGATCAAATCAAGGGGGAGCCTCCAAGAATAACACTAAGGTACCATTAGGTAATGGTACTTATTTTCATCATGATAATATGCATGCTAGAGATAACTATTATCATTTTAATGCTATTTATCATGAAAATAGGAGGTATAAAAACCCTAAGGAAAACTATAGAGCTTTCCATGCTAAGACTACCACTTCTAAGGATAGGGAACAAATTAGGAATTTCCAAGGAAGACCTACCCAATCCAAGGCTAAGAAAAACAATCACCAAGGCTATATTAGAAAACCAAGCCTTGAGGAGGTAATGATTGAAAATTAAGTTTTGAGGTCAAAACTTGATAAACTAGAAAAATCCCTCAAAAGAATAGAAAATCTATTTAAGGGATTTAAGGATCAAAACCTAGATTTAGGAAATCAAGGACCCTCTAGGAGCAAGAAAGGTTTGGGGTACAAACCTAAAACTAAGAATGATGGTCCATCCTACCATAGAGTTCCATATAGGTATGGAACTCAATCTAGGTCTAGAAGTCAAGTCAAGGCCATAAGGGAAGCCATCCCTAGGGTTGACCAAGACAAGACTGTTGGAGCAATCGGCCCTAAGATGGTCCGGTGTGACCATGGGTTTTGATGTTTGGGCAAAGGATTTAAGTTAGGTTTACCCTTGTGTATTTGATATGCGTATGTTGAGCGTGCAGGTTGTACAGGTACGCATATGGACTTGACTGGACGGCCTCAGTACGGTGAAGGATGGCATGGAGGCAAGCTGGAGGCTTGTGTGCGCATCTGAGGGGCCATGGAGTGCAGGTACGATGATCTGATGGGCGCGGACTTCGAGGCGTACGTGAAGGGTGGCATGGAGATAAGCTAGAGGCTTGCGTGCGCATCCGAGGGACGAGGGCCGAAGATGAAGAGGGCGTGAAGGCAACAGTCGAGGCTGCGGAGGAGGAGTCAGTCGAGTCGTGAGGGTACGAGTGCAGTGTGATTGTACTCGAGAAATCCTAGGGTTTGAGTGCGGAGTGGAATGTACTCAGGAGGGAAAACCTTAGGTGTGTGAGCAGGGCAGTCGACTGCCATTGTGGCAGTCGACTGGGACCACAACACACAGAGAATCGGGTCGACCCAAGGAGGGTCGACCAGTCGACTGCCAGTCGACTGGAATTGGTTCCAGTCGACTGGCTCCAGTCGACTGGTCCTGTACCAGTCGACTGGAGGTCGACCGTTGCGAAGGCGGCTGAGGCATTCATTGCATATTTTGTAGCCGTTGAAGCCTACCAGTCGACTGGTAAGTGAGCAGTCGACTGGTAGCGAGAAATCAGGCCCGAATCCTATTTAAAGAGGACTTCGTGGTGGCTGAGTTTTTTCGGCGAATCTTGCTTGGAAAAAGCTTGATAGTAGCCTTGTGTGCTCAGGTGCTTGTAGAGGATTGTGGAGAGGTTTCTCCACCCACAAGGAGCTACACGAGATAGCCGGAGAGCATCCGGGGAGCGATCCGCCGAAGGATCAAGGGATCGTCCACCTCACGGACTGTCGTGGAGTAGGAGTTTCATCCCCGAACCACGTAAATCTGGTTGGTTAGCATTGTGTAGTTGTTAGTTTGTTTTTATTTGTATTTCCGTTACGCAACTAACAACGTAGGTGAAAGAAAGCACCGAAAACGCTATTCACCCCCCTCTAGCGTAGACAAACGACCCTAACAATTGGTATCAGAGCAAGGACTGCTCTTGATAGGACTAACCGCCGAGAGAGTACACGCTAGAGGAGAAGAATGATGGAAGACAAACTTGGGGACAACATCTACGCTCCGCCGGCCTACGACCATGAAGACTTCGGGTATTGGAAGTCACGGATGGAGACGTGGTTCGCGATGGAGTGGGAGTACATGATGGTGCTTGAAGAACCATTTGAAATTCCAAGAGATAAGCATGGGAAGAAGCTCCGCCCAAGATATTGGACTCAAGAACAACAAGCGCAATCAAAGGCAAATGAGAAGGTAATAAGTATATTAATAAATCTTTTGCCTAACAATATTTTGAGTGTTGTAGGGAATTATAAGAATGCACATGAATTATGGACCAAGTTGGTGGAATTTCATAAAAACCCTACACAAGGTCAAGTGGTGGAAGAGCCCAAGGAAATAGGCTCAATAGCTCACGAGGAGGAAGAAGTGTCAACTTCTTCAAGTGAGGAGGAGGAGCTAAGTGAAAGATCATCGACCTCCTCAAGAGAAGAAGAAGAAGAAGAGGTCACCACCTCAAGGATTGAGGGGGAGGAGAGACCCTCACCTACACATGATCAAGAGGAAGTCTCCACTTCATCCAAGGGTGAAGAGGAAGTCAACCAAGCCTCAACCTCCACCAAAGCAAGGACTAAAGACCACATTGTATGCTTTGGGTGCAACGAAAAGGAGCATTACAAGGATAAGTGTCCGAAAGGTAAAATGGAGGTAAAATCTAAACCTAATTCCATTCAATGTAAATCTAACATAAATTGTAGGAATGGAGAAGCCCAAGAAAAGAAAAAGAAGAAAATTAGATGCTTCACGTGTGGAGATCTAGGACACTACCACACTAAGTGCCCAAGGAGTAAAGAATTCAAGAAGATGGAGCATCTAAGAAGATGGGAGAAAGAGGAAAGGAAGAAACAAAGATTACATCAAGGGAGAACTTCAAGGGTAAGGGAGGTAATTCCTAACCCTAGGGTAAAATGCAATTCAATTTCAAGTTCTTCCTTACATTTTAGAAATAATGAAAATTGTCCATCCATGCATGCTAGAATTAATGAGAAATGTTTAATGGTGCATAATTTTGGATTTAAGTATAATGATAGGAATATGGATAACAAGGTAGATCATAATTTTAGAAAGAGCATGCATCATGATAGACCTACGACTTATGCACCTAAGGATCAAGGTATTAACCCCAAGAAGGGGAGACACATGCCTAGAAAGAATGGTAGGTTTAGAAATGTCCAAGGTGGACATGTGGACACTAAGGTCAAGAAATTAGAAAGGAAAAATCAAGCCTTGAGGGCAAGACTTGATACATTAGAAAAGACCCTAGAAAGATTCAAGGTTGGATCTTAGGGCCTAGACCTAGTGTTGAGTAGCCTAAAACCTAACTATGATAGATCGGGTTTGGGCTACCAAGCTAAGACCTCCAAGGCCAACAAAGAGAAATGTGCTGGCAAAGCACATAAATATGGCAAGGAGGGTAAGTCCAAGGATGGCAAGGGGATGTCATCCAAAGGATAAGAAAAGGGCTTAACCAAAGACAAGGTGTCTAAGGTTAAGAGAGTTCACGTTATGGGCCAAGAGTCATCGGTGGCACACCGGTGTGGCCTAGTATGGGTTGAGTCACCTAGGGAGGTGGCTAGGGCTCAGAGCTCAAGGGGGAGCTCTAGGAGCCTTTGGGGTCCATGGTAGATGGATCTCAAAAGGTTATCCCTTAGGAAATTAGGTGAAATGTGTCAAAAAGGATTGGAAGACTTGGGTAAGTCTTAATCCTAGATTTTGGCACATCAAAAGGTGATTTTAGAGAGAAAAGGTGAAAATAGGGCAATAATTGACAAAATTGAGGTTTAATAGTGGAATACCATGTAACTCAATAATAAAAATGAGTTATGATCAAGGAGAAGAGAATGCATTGAAGAGAAGTGAGAATTAGAACTTTTAGGATGAGGTTATTTGATACACTTTGGAAGAAGTAGAGTTTTGTGCCAATCTTGGGATCCGGAGTATATTTATTTGGAAACGTATTTTTCCCAAGTAAATATAGTATTCACAAATATCTTCGCAAAATTTCAAGATTTTTTGAATTTTCTGGAATTTCTACGACATTTCTAAAATTCACCAAAGAGGGCTGAAATTCAGCCACCAGTCGACTGGCTTAGATACCAATCGACTGGTGGCAGGCGACTGGGGGTCGACTGGGAGGTCGACCAGGATCTCTGTACGTAAGAAAAACTGAAGGGCAGTCGACTGGGAATACCCCAGTCGACTGGAGCCAGTCGACTGGGACCATCCCAGTCGACTGGACTGGCACCAGAAAATTTCAGCCCAGAAACTCTCTGTTCGATTTGGGAGTCGACTGTCATTTGGGCAGTCGACTGGTACATGAGAGTAGGCATAAAAAGGGAGAGGTTCAACAATGAAAAGTTACAAGGTTGTTATGGGATATGTTGTAGGGTTAAAACTCTTGGTTATAACTTCATAGTCCTTGAATAAAATGTTATCCCATGATTTGATAAGAATTTATTGGATTTTATGGAAATCAAGAAGGATTGATAAGGTTCCCTAGGTATCTAAGATTTAGAGGTTAAACAGGGAACATTGAGGACAATTCCATGTGTCGAATTATGATGGGTAGATTTGACAAACACATGGAATTCGAGACGAATTTGAAAGTTGATACTTAATGCAAAATCCTTAAGAAACTTAGATGTGTACCAAAAGTCAAGCACACTTGATATTTCCATGATATCATATTTTTCTAGGATAGGGTATATCCTAGCAAGTGTGCTTGCAAACGTTAGAATATTTTAGGTTTTGTAGAGTTCTAATTGGCACTAGAAGAAAGGTTGCTTGGGAGCAAGCCTTAATGGTGTCCAAAAGGGGAAGAACTCGGATGTTGGGTTGGGGATAACTCAATATAGTGTTTAGGAGGTTAAGTTGGGTAGAACTTAGCTTGGGAAAAATAAAAATTGGGAGAAGGCATGGGTAAAGGGGGAGGTTGCCTCCTAGTTGTCTTGATTTTCATTTTGAAAATTTTGAGTTTTGTGTCAAACTTGGGAATGGTGATAGATACATGGGTAGATGTATTTTTCCCAAATAGGTATGGGTACCACAAAGTTCTCCACGAAATTTGGGAATTTTTGGAGATTTGTGGAATTTCTGGCGCGTTTCTGAAATTCGGCCAGAAAACTGATTATCAGAGTATCAGTCGACTGCCCTGGGGGCAGTCGACTGGTCAGGGCTGACTTGGGTATTGGCAGCTGACTTGAGATCCAAATAATAAGGAACAAGTGTATGGGGGTTTAGTACACTATGTTTAGGATCATTGGGGATGTTAAGAACCAATGATTGGGTAATTATTGGGTTCTTTTTGATGTATGGCAAAGGGGGAGAGATGTTGTGTTTAAGTGGGAAACCAAACATACCTTGGCTAGAAACCCTATGTTTAGGGGGAGCTAAGTTTGAGGGGGAGCATGGTTGCTCCATTCTTGGCGTAAGGGGAACCTTGGAAAGGTTCTTAAAAAGCCTTTGTAAGTCCAGTGTAGGGGGAGCTTGGGAAAAGCTTTAAAAAGCCCATGTTGGTGAAAAATCCTAACTTGGAGGGTTAGGTGGGAAAATCCTAGCCTAGAGGGCTAGGTGTTAGAAAATCCTAACTTGGAGGGTTAGGTGTAGGATGCCTTAGGATATGATCCATTTTGCATTGCATATGCATTTATTTAGCATGGTTTTTGCTATTGACTACTATCTTGCTTTCCCTAACTTAAACGGATTGCCAAACATCAAAAAGAGGGAGATTGTTGGAGCAATCGGCCCTAAGATGGTCCGGTGTGACCATGGGTTTTGATGTTTGGGCAAAGGGTTTAAGTTAGGTTTACTCTTGTGTATTTGATATGCGTATGTTGAGGGTGCAGGTTGTACAGGTACGCATATGGACTTGACTGGACGGCCTCAGTACGGTGAAGGATGGCATGGAGGCAAGCTGGAGGCTTGTGTGCGCATCTGAGGGACCATGGAGTGCAGGTACGATGAGCTGATGGGCGCGGACTTCGAGGCGTACGTGAAGGGTGGCATGGAGACAAGATGGAAGCTTGCGTGCGTATCCGAGGGACGAGGGCCGAAGATGAAGAGGGCGCGAAGGCAACAGTCGAGGCTGCGGAGGAGGAGTCAGTCGAGTCGTGAGGGTACGAGTGCAGTGTGATTGTACTCGAGAAATCCTAGGGTTTGAGTGCGGAGTGGAATGTACTCAGGAGGGAAAACCTTAGGTGTGTGAGCAGGGCAGTCGACTGCCATTGTGGCAGTCGACTGGGACCACAACACACAGAGAATCGGGTCGACCCAAGGAGGGTCGACCAGTCGACTGCCAGTCGACTGGAATTGGTTCCAGTCGACTGGCTCCAGTCGACTGGTCCTGTACCAGTCGACTGGAGGTCGACCGTTGCGAAGGCGGCTGAGGCATTCATTGCATATTTTGTAGCCGTTGAAGCCTACCAGTCGACTGGTAAGTGAGCAGTCGACTGGTAGCGAGAAATCAGGCCCGAATCCTATTTAAAGAGGACTTCGTGGTGGCTGAGTTTTTTCGGCGAATCTTGCTTGGAAAAAGCTTGATAGTAGCCTTGTGTGCTCAGGTGCTTGTAGAGGATTGTGGAGAGGTTTCTCCACCCACAAGGAGCTACACGAGATAGCCGGAGAGCATCCGGGGAGCGATCCGCCGAAGGATCAAGGGATCGTCCACCTCACGGACTGTCGTGGAGTAGGAGTTTCATCCCCGAACCACGTAAATCTGGTTGGTTAGCATTGTGTAGTTGTTAGATTGTTTTTATTTGTATTTCCGTTGCGCAACTAACAATGTAGGTGAAAGAAAGCACCGAAAACGCTATTCACCCCCCTCTAGCGTAGACAAACGACCCTAACAAAGACCAACATGACTAAGGCTTCGGAAAAGCCTAAGAAAGTCTTTAGGAAGGTATCAAGGGAGGTCATCCCTAGTGAATACCTAGAACACCCTAGGAGCACCAATAGGTGTTGGGTTCCTAAGAGTGTGTTTGCCACACCCTAAAGATAGGTCTAGGGAGTGCCAACTCAAATGGGAAGGGTAGTTAACCCAACCTTGATGAAGTTGACACTTTGGGACATTTTCAAGGAATTATCTTCCTTGAAAATGAAGGAATCAAGTGTTTACTCTAGGAGGAGTAAAATTTGTGCCAAACTATATTTTTGGAAGATTGAACTTAATAAAAATTGGCACAACTAGGATAGAATCCAAAGATAAGCCAAGTTAGGGAGTTTTGGCATTATCTTGGAAATTAGGGCAAATTTAGGGATATCAATGGCTTAGCGATGAGTTATTGATACTTAGATAGGAAATCTAGGTATATTCTTTTATGACACTATGCCATGTTTTGTATGCCCTATCACATGCCATGACATCATATTTCATCATTCATATTTATTATGAAAATATTACATGTCATGTCATACATGCATCATCTAGTTATAATTTCTTTTGAAAATCCTAATATGATGCATGTCATAGTCATTAATCATGCATAAATCAATTTTTATTGAACTTAAGGACATTAGCATTAATTGACATCCTAGGTGGATGATCAAAGCTTATAATGTCTAGATAGAAATGCATGAACCCTTAATTTAGGGAGAATATGACTTTCACATCTCACTAAGACCATAAGTTGACTTGTGTGTATTTTTGAGACACATTAGAAACAAGTGAGATGTTAGGGTGATGAACAAAACTCAAAGTGTTGACAAAGTACATCATATTGAGTTTTAGATTCATCAAAACATGAAGTTCAATGAACTCCAATCATTGGGAAAGCTAATGTACAAGTCATGTGCATTTGGCCCAAGGAATATGGTTGGAAATTGTTTTTGAAAACTATTTCAAAATTATCTTGGAAAACCTTGGTAAAGACTATCTTTTAATAGATCTCATCATTGATGAATTGGATACAAAATAGAGTAAAACATTGAAGTATTTCAATGGTCTCCAATTTTGTGTCAATCTTTGAAAAAGGAGGTTATTTTTATAGAAAATTATTTTTCCTTGATAGTATATGGTATAAATAATGTCTACACAAAATTTTAGAATTTTTCGAATTTTGTATAATTATTTAGGGGTTTCTGAATTTCGGATCTGAAATTGTTTTCAGATTTCAGAAACTCCCAATCGATCAGGTGATCGATTGGGACCATAGTCAATCGATTGGTCGATCTTTTTGCGAGCACAGAGGGTCGCGTAATCGATCATTTGATCGATTACAGTCAGCCGTAATCGATCAGTTGATCGATTAAGGCTAGTTTAATCGATTGGTTCCCAACACCAATCGATTGGTGAGACTGAAACTGTCAGTTTTCAGTCCATTAACCCATTTTTGAGTAACCTACCAATCCCTAACCCCTTGGAATACTTTTATAAGTATATTTGGGTAAATTTCATTGTGAAATCAAAAAGGGAAACGGTTCGGTGAACATTTAAGGGTTAAGGAGAGGTTTTGGTTCAAGTTTTGAATCCCAAAATCTAAATCACCTCAAGTTGAGTTTTCCTAATGGTTTAGAAACTCAAAAATCATTGTTGGTGCAATGATAGAGGTTTAGAGCATGTTTTGAGGGGGAGGTCTTCCTTAACAACATGTGGTTGAATTTTTATTTTTTTAAGGATGGAGATTGGGAATCTTCATGAGTGCTCAAGGTTGAGCATAGGTTCAATGAAAAGTATGGGATTTTCATTGGGTATACCTTTGACCATATAGACTCTCAGGGAGAGTGTTTGATGTGTGTCAAAGGGGGAGAAAAGCGTGAAAGGCTAATAGGGATTAGTCTTTCTCAAACATATTGTCAAACATCAAAAAAGGGGAGATTGTTGGTGCAATCTTGGTTAGGTCAGAGTTGACCTAGTTTGACAAAGCTCGGGTGAGCTTGAGGTCGTATGTTTCGATGTTTGACATTGATGTTTGTATGTGACAAAAATGTTTGAATGTCGTAGGAAGTCATGTAAGTCAAGGTTGACTGGAGGCTTGACGGGAAAAGACCTAGTGGGACTAGGCACACCTAGTAGGACTAGGTGAAGTCCAGGTAGATCGGGAAGATCGTACGCTGGCACTGCAAAAGACCTAGTGGGACTAGGCACACCTAGTGGGACTAGGTGAAGTCCAGGTAGATCGGGGAGATCGTACGCTGGCAAGGCAAAAGACCTAGTGGGACTAGGCACACCTAGTGGGACTAGGCACACCTAGTGGGACTAGGTAATGTCCGGGTAGATCGGGGAGATGGTACGCTGGCATGGGAAAAGACCTAGTGGGACTAGGTGAAGTCCAGGTAGATCGGGGAGATGATACACTGGCATGGGAAAAGACCTAGTGGGACTAGGTGAAGTCCAGATGGATCGGGGAGATCGCATGCTGGCAAGGTGGAAGTCTACCGAGAGACTAGACCTAACTCGAGGGTTAGGCGAATCTGGTTGGGAACCAGGGTAAGTCCGAGCTGGGAGCTAGGCAGGAGAAATCCAAGTTGGTCAACGGGGTTGACCGGACACTTGGTAGGGGATCCTAGACTTGTGGAGACAAGTTAGGTTGGACTCAATCAATTGAGTGATCGATTGGGTAGCTGAATTGATTAAGGAAGTTTATGCAAGAGGATAGAAGGTAGCTGAATCGATTGGGTAATCGATTCAGCCTTCCTTAATCGATTGGTCAATCGATTAAGGTGTCTCTTGATCGATTGAGGTAATCGATCACAGAGTTTGCGCGCGAGAACAGAGAAGCTCTGAATCGATTGGGTAATCGATTCAGGGCACGGGTAATCGATTGGCTAATCGATTACCGTTCGAAAACTAGCCGTTGAACGGTTAAATCCTACGTGGTAATCGATTGGCTAATCGATTACCAAACCCTAGGCATCGGGTATAAGGGTTTTCGCGCAGGTCTTTGGCTGCAGAACTTCTCCTCTTCTTCTTCAACTACATTGCCATTTCAAGGGAAGCCTTGGAGCTCGTTGCTGCTGCATTTCCAAGGTCCAAGAGGCAATCACAAGCTTGAAGATAGCAAGGAAAGCAAAGTGTGAGCTTATTTGTAAATCTTGTAAGATTTTATTTTGTATTTGCTTTGTTCTTGTTGTATCTTTGTAACAAGCTTGTAAGAGGTTTCTCCACCTCAAGAAGGAGACTTTTATAGTGCATGAGAGTGTGAGGAGAGTGGATCCTTGGATTAGTCACCCGACCGGGGTGGATACCAAGTAAATCCTTTGTGTTAGCATTTGCTCGAGTCTTCCGCCGCGACAAATCATCAAAGAGCGAATCGAAGCTAATCACCCCCCCTCTAGCTCGCCAATCGGTCCCAACAAATAAGACTATAAGCACATAGGCTTAGTAAGACTCTTTCCTACTCACTAAAACCATTCATCAAAGTAATCATAAGCACACGAAACATGAACATAACTTGGTGCTTTGCATAGGACATAAGCATCTAACATCACTTAGCATGACATAGTTTTTGCATAGTACATGAACATAAAATACACCCAACATAGTATGAGACATGACATCAACATAAATATAAATATACTTATCATAGCATGATACATGACATAACCATAAACATAAATCTATTTAACATGACATGATACATGGCATAAACTAAAACATAAGTCTACTTAACATGGCATAATACATGGCGTAAACTTAAACATAAATCTATTTAACATGGCATAATACATGACATAAACTTAAACATAAGTCTACTTAGCATAACATAATACATGACATAAACTTAAACATAAATCTACTTAACCTGGCATAATACATGACATAAACTTAAACATAAATCTACTTAACATGACATAATACATGACATAAACTTAAACATAAATCTACTTAACATGTCATAATACATGACATAAACATAAACATAAATCTACTTAACATGGCATAATACATGACATAAACTTAAACATGAATCTACTTAACATGGCATGATTTCTAACATAGCATATGAGCATCTTATTAACATAAACATAAACATAGGACGTTTCCTATCATGCATACTTCTTAACATGTACCATAAGCATAAAACATTACCATCCTGACATAATGCATAACATGAATGAATGCATGAGTCAAATGCATATACATAAGGATGCTTAACTTTTAAAATCATACTTTTCAATACTTAAACATAATCATAACATCATTGGGGTCCCCGGCTTGTACCACATACATACATCATAAGCGCGCATTCCTTGTAGGACCGGTGCCGTCGATAGAGGGGGGGGTGAATATCGACCGTCAAAAACTTCGTAAGACTTTTGGACTTCTGGACTCAGAGCGTTAGTGCAGCGGAAACATAAAAGTAAAACAAAAGAAAACAAAACAGGGGACACAGCAGGTTTATTTACTTGGTTCCCAACCCCCCAGGGTCAGTACGTCCAAGGCCTATGTACTCGGCGTTGAGTCCACTAATAGTCTCCTTTCCGGAATTTCCGGAGGCGGAGAAACCCGTCTTACAGTGTAGAAGTTACAAAGACAAGTATTGAAAAATAAGTACAGTAACTTTAAAAGCAAACCGAACACAGAAAGTGAAGCTCGGCCGATCTGGACCTCCGAAGTGCCGCGCACTTCCTCCTGGAGCCTTCCGGTCGTAGAACCTCGTCTTTAGCGCGTTGTCGTCGGTCGGAATGAATAGAATCGTAGTTAGGAAGTGTGTCTGAAGCAGAGGGGTCGAAACCCCTTATATAGGCCTCCTAGGGGCGCCCTGGACGCTGGGGGCGCCCCGATAAACCCGGTCAAACTTTTATCCTTGCGCCTACCTCGTCGCTGGTGATAAAATCGTTGACCAGGGCGCCCTGGACCTCCAGGGCGCCTTCATGATGGCTTATCTGTGTTTTGGGTTCGAAACTGCACATACAGCTTTGAACCAAGGCGCCCCGGACGCTCAGGGCGCCCTGCTTGACACCTGTTCTGCCTGCTTCACATTTACTATGTTTTTACACTTGGCTCAGGGCGCCCTGGCTGTTCAGGGCGCCCTGGTTGGTGAGGGCGCCCTCCCTGATGAGGGCGCCCTCCATTAAGCCTGCAAATTAGTTTTTTGCTTGCTTTGTCTCCGGTTCTTGTTACCTGCAAGATACACAAACACAAAGCATATATACATATAATATTAGACTTAAGGACTTGGTTCTGACTTCGGATCTCCACGAAACCCTAGGTCGAACCGGCACGAGTTCCCATCCCCTAGAACTCGCCCTTCACCTACTCCTTTCAGGAGACGGTTGCCACCCAGCCCTTCGGGTGGACTTTTACTTAGCTTCCGATTACTCCGGATCTCGAGACACCCAAACCCT
>JAGFNQ010000677.1:136823-156662 GCA_024364735.1 Boesenbergia rotunda | reverse complement strand
GTTTCTTTTCAACATAAAATCCCAAACAAAACTTTCATATCATGATAACTTCAAGGAGAACTATTATACCACAGGTGAGGGAGTCTTACCTTAGACTATCTTGGTTATAGACCTTAGATTTGAGAGAAGGGTGAAGACCTTGTTGCCTTTTGACCACCTCTAGCCTTTGTAGCCTTGGGGAAAACCCTTAGATCTTGAAGATGAAGCTTCCTTGTGGAGCTTTTCCAAAGGGAAAATCACCCTTGGGGTTTCGGCTAGGATGAGGAAGGAGGAGGGAGAATGGTGGACTTGGTGGAAGAAGAAAAGTAACCCCCATGCCACCTCTTTATACCACATTAAGGAGGCAAGTGAAGAGTCATGGTGTCTCTTCCCTTCATGACTCTTCATTTTCCCCTAAGCCTTAACCAAAATCTACTTCATCCTCTACTAGCACTCCCTTGCTAGGTGAATTGGTTAGTACATGCATGGTGGTAGACTAGGTCCAAGGTTCAATCCTTGGTGCATGCACCCAATTTTTTTTTATTTTTTATTTAATTCCAAAAATTCCCCTAAAATTCACCCATAATCATGCTAATATTCCTAGTTAACATCCATTTATTTTTATATTAAATTCTACCTAAAATCCACCAATAATCACGGTACTAGGAAGCCCATATAAGGTCCATTAGTACTTAGTTTTCTCAATTTAAATGAGAAAATCATGGATTTCTAGGCTAATATTCGTATTAATATTTCTAGGTCCCTCGGAAAATTATCTAGACATGCTCATTATTTTAAAGAAAATATTAAGAGAATTTTTCGGGTCGTTACACCTAGCAGTCCTTCGCCAGGACTTCTTTCTGCACACTTAGTATACACATTAGATCACAAATAGTACTTAACTTTGAATCCTTTGCTAATATCAAAACAAGGTTTGATATGGTATTTCCTGCACCAACAATCTCCCCCTTTTTGATTTATGGTAACACAATTCAAAGTTAAGTAGAAAGTATAACAGATTAAGCAATAAGGTTAAGACCAAATGAATTTGAGCAGAGTAAAAGAACCAGTGTAGTTTTGAACTGTAAAAAAATTTTATTTTCCCTTTTCCCTGCAACCCAGAAGTATTGTGTTATAAAACACTTAACTTTGACCTTTCCTCCCCCTTTGACATATATCAAAAATGATATTCATGGATGAACAAAATATCTAAGAGGGAATTTTGAGTTTTTCCAAAATAACTTTAAGTAATGGATTTCACAATTTCCCAAAAACATAGTTGTCAAGAAAAACTTTAAATAATGGATTTCATAATTTTTCAAAAAGATAATGTTCAAAGTAATGGATGTTTTGAAAATGCATGAAGCTCCCCCTTAATGTGTCAACTCTTCTCCTTATATTTTAGGATATTTAAAAAAACATGCAACATAATTTTCAAGAAAAACTTAACAGTAGCTTACTTAGCCAACATTTTGAAAACAAATTTCCTTTTAAAAAAAAATTCAACTTTTGCACACGTAGAAAAATTTCCTTGAAACATATTTTGTGCATTTAAAACCATTTTAAAAAATCTTTAAATGGACAAGTTTTTGCCAAAACAAATATTTGTTTACTAGGAAAACTTTACTTAGAAACATTTGCCCAAAATTTTGCAAAGGTTTTGCTCAGACAAACTTTGTTTACTAAGAAAAATTTTACTTAGGAATAAAACTATTTTTAAAATAAATGCACTTAGATAATTTTGAAGTTCTTTAGAAATTTTGAAAGTAGTTTGAAAAAATGCTTAGATCAATTTTAAAGCACTTAGAAATACATAGCTTTTTGTGAAAACGAAAAAAAATTTCTCTCTCTTTTCTATTTCTCTCCCCCTTGGCCATATATCAATAAGGAGCTTTTGAAAGAAGATTTAAGAAAGAAATGTGTGTATCAGAGCTTATGAGTTTTGAAAAAATACTTAGTATAATTCTGAAAGTATAACAAGCAGCTTAAATTGCATCAAAAAAAAACTCCACTTTGAAAAGTATTGTGAATTTTAAAAAAATATTTTGTATTTGTAGGCAAGTCTTTAGAAAATTCACGCACTTAGAACACTATTGCCTTAGAAAAACTATCATTTAGAAAAGATTTTTCGAAAGATTGCTCTCATAAAAATATTTTTATTTAACAAATAGTACATTTGGAAGAATACTAAAAAAATGTTATGCAAAAGAAAATTTGAAACACTTTTTCACTTTGAAAAAGATTGAAAAAATTGTTCTTTGAAACATGTTTAGTATTGTACTTTTAAAAAATATTCGTACTTTGTAAACATTAGTGCTTTGAAACAGTATTAGTACTTTTGAAGGATGTTATGCATTTTTGACAAATATAAGTACTAATAAGTGCTCTTGAACAATGATATTTTGAAAACATAATACTTTACTTGACTTGGTTTTTTTTCCAGTCTGACACAATCCTAGGAAACTTTGTTAACTACAAGGACATTTCCTTAAGTGTCCTGGAAATTCTCCAAACTCAAGTAAATATAATTTCAAAGAGTATTTCAAAACAATTTTATAAGCCACAAAAGTTTTGAAAAATAGTATTTTGAAAGATAAATTACTCTAATAATTCCAAAAAGTAATTGTCAGAAAATTCTTGAAAAATAATATTCAGATAGTTTTCTTTTAGACTCCCCCTAAATTTGACACATCCTAGGAGCCCTTGTTGATCATGACGAAGATCTCCTCTGTGCCTTTAGGGTTTATCAATATTACAAGAACATTTTTGAACAACCTTTTGAGTATGATAATTTTCAAGGAGATAGATTTTTGAAAACTCAATTTGGAATAATAACACAGTTTTCGAAAAAAAATATTTTGAAATGATAATAATTCTTCAAAGAGATGGTAATATACCATGGTTTTTGAACCAATTTTTGAAAACCTTATTTTGAAATGTTAATAGGTTTTATAGCATAAGGTTTTTGAAAAATTTAAATTTTTTGAAAAAAAAACAAAAAAAACTCCCCCTGTATCTGATACTGTCTGACTTTATCTAAGTACCTTAAGGAACTTCAGTGTTGACCAAGTTTGACTATGTTGACTAGGGTTTGACTATGTTGACTATGTTTGACCAATCAATGACTAAATCAAAACAAGCCCTAGACTCTATTTATTGTGATATTTGACATGAAGTTAAAAAAATGTTAGGAATGAAAAAGTAGGGTACAGTACTATAAATTAAAAAAATAGAGGTAAGTTTGAATAACTTTTGCAAACCTTTTTATTTAAAAGGATAATGAATCATGCTTTTAGGTCCTAGATATCTCACCCAGTTTTACGTGATCAAATATGTTAACCTTATGGGTTTTGTGAGATAAATATTTTAATTTTGAGAAAATTGGTTAATTTTATTGATTTTGAAAAATATGTTAAATCTAAGATTTACTGAAAATTATGTTAGATTCGAATTTGACAAAGAATAAATTGAATTTGAATTTCAAAAATTAGCATCCAGGTCTTGGTGAGGCACTAGGCCTTCTTTGGCCGTAGCTTTATTGGATCATCAACCCTTTCCATGACAAAGCCTTTTAGTGAAATTTCATTTTCAAAATTATTTTTTGAGAAATTCTGGTCTAACTAGTTTGGGTCTTGGATCGGTAGCTTCGGCTAGTTCCACCAGTCTAAAGAGACCAAGTAGTGTATACTTGACCTTATTAGAAAAGGCTTCCCTAACGTACTATCATCTCACCGTCACCCAATACTATGTTGTTCAAATTTCAATTAAATCATTTTAGTCCTTAAACTAACCAATCCTAATTCTAAGCAAAAAACATAAGCGAGAAAAGTAATCATCTAAGTCACGTCATAATCGTAATAATATTCTGGATTTTTAAAATCAGCAATATTATGAATTAAATTTTCATATGAATTAAAGTTACCCATCTTTCATTTGTTTGACTGTTTTTTTGGCATTTTGTAGTGGTTGCGAGCCATTCGGACTTGCTTCCGATGATCCCCTTCTTCGTCGTCAGATTCTGAGTCAGAGTCAGACTCCAGTACTAGTTGAGGCCTCTTTTGCAGTTTTCTTGGAGTTTTCCCTGAAATAGAATTTACACCTTCCTCGACCATCACAGTATCTGTTTGATTATTTAATCCTAATTTTGAAAAGAATTTAAAATCAATTACCGTCTCAGTCAATTCGTCTTCTAAATCTGGCTTGTATTCGCAGTCAGGTATGGATTCTTTCTCATCTTCTGATCCGGAGTCACTTTTGAAGTCGTGTGCTAACTCTCCTAAGATCTCAATATCGGAGCTCTCTTCGTGTAGATTGATCAGCTTCTCCCACATCTCTTTAGCACAGTTGAAGGATCCAACCTGCTTCAATTCTTCATTGGTTATGCCACATTGTAGTATTGCAGTCGCCTTTGCATCTGCCTCGATCTTCCTAAGAGTTGGTTCGTCCAATTTATCCCAGGTGATCGACATTCCATCTTTTGTAGGTACGGTAAATCCCGTTTGGATTATCATCCATAGATCTAGATGGGCCTTTAGGTGGGATTCCATTAGACCCTTCCAGGTTCCGAAGTTCTCGCTAGAGAATAGAGGCGGGCGAACACTGTTCCATTCTTGATTGGCCATTAAGGATAAATCTTGCACACAAAAAAAAATAGAAATGTACCAAGACTTGGTCTTGGATTAGTAGTGCGGGAGAAGAAAAAAATAGCCCAACAAAAATATTGCATGAATTTTGAGGCAGAATAATAATAAAATAATAATAAAAAGTTTGAGACAAATTTTTGAAAATGTTACTTTTGTCAATTCTGAAAAGAAATAAGCATTCAAAGTTGAAAATTTTGCTTGAATTAAAGTAACATGTATTTCGAGAAAAATATTAAAATAATAATAAAAAAATTATGACAAATTTTCAAAAATTGATCGTTTTATCAATTTCAATGAATGGTAAAAAAATGAAAATTCAAAATTGAAAAAGGCGAAGGAAAGTTTTGGATACAAACTAATTTGATGTTGAATTTAGGATAATTTCTTGTTCAAAGCATTTGTTTTCTTCAATTGTTCTAGCTTGTTACCTTCACTTCAAGTCAATTACTTAAGAATTGTTTTGATCTCACTTTTATTTCCTTGCAATTAATTCTCTGCAATTAGTTCTACAATTTCAATTCAAGAGTTTGTTTTTACTTGTTCAATTGTCAATTAGGTTAAGTTTAATTTCACACTTTCTTACTTCATTTCTGCTTAGTTAAGTTCAATTCGTTTTGCATTGTTATTTCATTTCCTTTATCGACAAAAACTCCATTTTATCTAGAAAACACAAACATCAAACGACAAATAATTTGCAAGCTCAAATTAAACATTCATTCAACTAGTCCTTGGAAAAATACGGCCTGAGGCCCCTCTAATACATATAATCTTTGTTAGCCAAAGGGTTTTCAGCTTTATAAATATCTAAATATGAGACCCACATTCGTGACATCTACTTATGGGAATCATCAATACCCCTTCGCAACAAGCCTTGCTTTGAAGGTTTCCACCTTGTTGTCTGATCCTCTCTTTCTATTGTAGACCCACTTTCATCCAATGGCTTTTACACCATCAGGTGGTTCTACAAGCTCCCAAACTTGATTGGAATCCATAGATTCTATCTCAGATTTCATTGCCTTTTGCCAAGATACCACATCATTATCTTGGAGTGTCTCGTCATAGGTCCAAGGGTCAGGTTCATGTTCACTAGGGACTAAGTCTAAAGACTCTCTCAAAAATATGAATCTGTCGGATTGTCTAACAACCCTCCCACTAAGTGCAAAATTTTTCAAAGAACATTTTTTTAATACTTCTCAAAGTACTAATATTTTAAGTGTAAAATATCTTTCAAAGTATAAGTTTTTGCACAATATTTTTCAAAGTATTCTTCTAAAGTGCAAAAATTCCAAAGTGCATAATTTGTTTTAAGTGTATAATTTGCATTTTTTTGAAATCTTTTCTAAATGAAAATTTATCTAAGTTCAAAATATTTTTCTAAAAGCTCAAAATTTTTCCAAAGTGCACAATCCTTGTTAAGTACAATTTTTTTTTGGGTGCACTCTATGGACTTAAGTTTTTCGAGCACTTAGTCTTTTTCAAACAAAAAGGGAAGAATTTTAAAAATTGTTTTATCAAAAATGATATGGAATTAAACTAAGAACTTTCAAAAGGAAAAGAAATTTTTTTTGAAAGTTTCATTGTTGCTGTAAATTATTTTTTTTTCATTTTTTGATGTATGACAAAGGGGGAGAGTGAGCTTAAGTTAATATTTTTTTTCTCCCAAGGATCAAAGGTTGAATCAAAATTTTTTTCAAGGATCAAAAGGTTAAATTCAAAATATTTTTTTCAAGGATCAATTTTTCCCAAACTTAACCTGTTAATCCAATCTAACTTAAGAACATTTTTCCCAAACTTAACCCGTTAATCATCTATAAATGAGATGAAATATTCAAAGCAACCTCTAGCCAGGATAGATATAGGATCACACAAATCAGAATGAACCAACTCTAACACCTCTTTAGCTCTATACCCCTTGGCCTTAAAAGGCCTTTTGGTCATTTTACCTTCCAAACAAGATTCGCATGTTGGAAAATCTTCCACCACCAATGAAACCAAAGGTCCATCGGCTATCAACCATTGAATTTTGCTTAGGTTAATATGACTTAATCTTAGATGCCAAAGATATGTCTAGTTCATTTTCGAAGGTTCTTTTGTTGGACCTTAGATGGCTAGAGAGGGGGGGTGAATGTAGCCAGACACCGAAACTTAGTACTTTTTAAGTTTTCTGCACTTAAACATTTAGCACAGCGGAAGCAAACATAACAGAGTGTACAAAATTTAAACCTAAGCTAAGAGCAAACACGAGAACGCTAACAAGAGGATTTACAAGGTTCGGGGATAACTTGCCCTTACTCCTTGGCGTGCCCTTAAGGTGGGCGATCCCTTGATCGTCGGCAGATCAAGCCCCGGTGAACACCGGATAAAATGCAACCTCCTTCTCGATGGAGTAACCTCTCCACAGTGTTTCAAGATGATGAAGTATAAAGTACAGGAAACACAAGAAGAATCTTACTTAGCACTTAGAACCACAAGAACACAAGCAAGCTTCTCTTGAGCTCCACCCAGCGCAGATCTCGCGCAAGAACTCCCTTCTTCGTGTCTTCTCGCTGATGGACTCAAGTTCCTTGTGTTGGGACCGGGTGCATGTCGACAAGGATACGAGTTCGTAAAATTCAAAATTTTTACGTGCAGCGGAAGAATTTGCATAAAATAATTTCCAAAATTATTTTAACTACGTATCTAGCATGCAACCTTATAGTGTGTTGACATAATCATAAAATAAAACTTTGCAGAAAAGTAAACTAATTTACTTTGTACCTTTCGTAACTCGAAGAAAAGGGACGAGATCCAACCGTAGCGTCCCTTGGAAGCTTCGCCTCTATTCGCGTCCACGCCGAGTTCTCTTCGGGATGACTTCGCAAAGTCATGAGTTTTGTGCCGATGAGAACTACTAGATTCTCTATAGGCACAACTTGAAAGATCAAGAGAAGAGTTAGAAACTAACCAACAAGAAGTAACGGAATCGAATTCCGAGAGGAGAGGAGTCGCTATCCGCTTCTTCTTCTTCTTGTTCGGGTTCTTCTTCTTCTAGTGGCTCACGGCAACACCTCCTTGGTGTTGTGATTGGGCGCCGGCCCTAGAGGAACTAGGGTGCGCCGGCCCTAGAGAGCTAGGGTGCGCCGGCCCTAAGGAAAGAAGAAGAGAAGGAGGAGAGAAGAGAAGAGAGAGAGGGAGAGAATAATTAATCTCTTAATTACTCAATTAGAATTAAGGGCTAGCCTTTGGTTCCTTTATATAGTAGCAACTCCATTGCTAAGTCTCCCTCTAAACCGAATTAACGGAATTAGCTATAAGAAATTTATCTTATAAATTTTCTTATTGCTTATTCCTTTTAAGCCTAGTCTTATTATAAACAATTATAATAAAACAAATTAGTTATCATAAGAGATTTATCCTATAAATTCTCTTATGAATTTTATTATAACTAACTTTATAATAAAACTAATTATTTATCATAAGAAATTTATCCTATAAATTCTTATGAATTAATTCCGTTTAAACCAAGTCTTTATTATAAACTAATTTATAATAAAAACTAATTCTTCTTCTCTTTAAATTATGGAATAAATTTTATAAGAAATTTATAAACTTTCTTATTATGGATAAATCAATTCATAATTGATTTTATAAAATTAAAATGAACCAACTCATGGATTATTTTAATCTTCCATAAAAGAATAAACTTCTATAAATTTTATTTATATAAATTTCTTTATACAAATTTATTTATCCATAATTTATAAAATAAATCGCGCTATATTTATTTTATTAATTAAACCAATTAAATTGGTTTTCTCCTTTTATTTGGCTGGCCACCAAAGAGGGGTTAACACCCTCTTTGGTCGGCCAAACCCAACCCGGACCGTCGCGAATTAAACTCATTTAATTCGCCCAAAAAAGCCTTCAAAAGACTTAGCCATTTTTAGCTTCTAATGCGCCTCTGACTAACTCAGATTCGACTTATTTCTCTTGATCGGAAAATCTAATTTTTAACTCGTTTTAAATCCCTCGGATTACTCATAGTGCGTGTGACTAAATAGGCTTTCGATTTATGTTGGCCGTCTATAATTAACTAATTATAGAACGATCATGAGTGGCACCTAGTAGTACATCATGATCCCCAATTAATCGAAAGATCAACGGTTTGACCTCAGAAGAAATTATTCTGAAACCCTTCAGCAGCTCTAATGAATCGTGCCCCATTCCCTTCACCACCTTATACCCACTTGGTTCAGGACACGGTCAATGGTGTCAGTCCCCACTAGGCTGACTACGTCACGCCTAGCCCAAGTAATGTCTTACTCGTCCTTTGGATTTCTAATTACTCTCATGTATTTTAGAGACTCTCACTCTAAACATGATATGCTCTGGCCAGAGGCTTTGAGTAACAATCCGACGATAGGCCTGGGTATACATCTCCTCGCAAGGAGTGGTGAATCCTTTGTAGGATGTTCAAACATCTTCGGGCACTTCGGCTTATACCCGATCATCCTGGGTCCACACCTCCTTGGAGATGCTTGCTTAAGATGTCAAAGTATAAGTCTCCATGACCAAGATGACTTGAACACCGCAAGTCAAAGGAACATCGCACTTAAGCCGCAGTAAGATCTTCATTGACATATCTACATGTAGATTCCCATATGAAGTCTTACAGCTAGTCACTCCAATGAACTAGTTCCCTTAACTAGCATCCATGTTTATCTCTGGACATCCCAATGTCACCAGCCAGTGAGAATCAGCTGATTAGAGAATAACCCATGCTAGTCTCAACAGAATTGATAGTGTCCGTTTTTATCAATTCATCGACTAGGGATATTTTCAATACTTCATATTTGCGCATTTAGAGATCATCACTAGTTGTGATCTCATCACAAATTCTCTTATGCTGTGAGTTGTATTGCGGACATTCAGTAGATGAGTTTAAGATCCCAATCAAATACACAAGCATGTATACTCAAATAGTGAATTATCATTTATTGATATAAATGTTTTACAATCATAAGGCGATTGCCTTAGGACACTTCTCTCATATCACTAACACCTTGTTTCTTCTTCCAAGTGCCCAAGTAACAGACGGTTTCTCAAGACAGTAGAGTAATCGCAAGTGTAGAGCAAAGCTTTCGATGATGGAGAACTGATAGCACAGCAAGCACTCTCCCAAGAAGTCTGTCGAGCCAAAAACCACTTCTGCACCGCACTTCTCCGCTACGCAGCTTAACCAACTTCCATCGCCAGGTTAACCGTTCCTCTACAGCAGCTCCCAGCTGCTCTCCTGCAACAGCCAGCTATCCCTGACCTCTTCTGAACTCACTGAATCCCTTCCAGTCGAGCCCCAGGTCATCAGCTCCTTAGCGTTGCAGCTCACTCTAGAGAACGTTGCAACCTGCTGAAGCAAACAGCCAAAACTGCTGTAGCGAAAACCTTCTTTTGACTTCCTTTAGATGATCCCTATATCACCTACACACTTAGCAGCACATTAAGGCAGCAAATCAACAGAAGATCAAAGTATCAGAACATATCAGTGGAGTATCAGTGGTGATAAGAAGTGTTCAGAGCGCGATCAGAATGCCTGACAGCACGTTTGAATTAAAGTGATCAGTCACCGGACCGATTAGGATGATCCCAGACCGATCAGGCTCCAACCTGATCGGTCCCCTGTGGGAAACCTGGGATCGCCAGCTTGTATGATCGGTCACCCTGACCGGTCACCAGATCGATCACCAAACCGATCTAGAAATCAGCTTGCGACAATCCCGCCAGAAATACACTGCTGATCGGTCACCAGACCGATCAGGCTGATCCCAGACCGATCAGGTACCAGCCTGATCGGTCAGGCTGAGAAACCTCACGATAGTTGATCGTTCAGATTGATCGGTCAAGGTTTCTCCCTGATCGGTCACTAGACCGATCAGGAGCTGATCAGTAGGTTTGCCAAAGTTACTAGAAGCTCCCTGATCGGTCACTAGACCGATCAGACATCGCTGGATCGGTCACCAGATCGATCCATGAGGGAACCTCGTGCCAACTTCCCTGATCGGTCACCAGACCGATCCGGGCAAGGCCAAACCCACTCTAAGTCAAGAGAACCAGCCTCCAGCCTATCTCCGACTCGTGCTTGATCCCTCGGACTAAGACTCCATGCCCAGCTTCACTCACCGGGACCCGGTTTCACTCACCAGGATTTCCAAACACTTAACCCTCCAAGTTAGGACTTTTCACACCTAGCCCTCCAAGCTAGGATTTTTCACACCTAACCTTCAAGCTAGGATTTTTCACACCTAACCCTCCAAGTTAGGACTTTTCACACCTAGCCCTCCAAGTTAGGATTTTTCACACCTAACCCTCCAGGTTAGGACTTTTCACACCTAGCCCTCCAAGCTTGGATTTTTCACACCTAACCCTCCAGGTTAGGATTTTCCAACACCTAGCCCTCCAAGCTAGGATTTTTCACACCTAACCTCCAAGCTAGGATTTTTCACACCTAACCCTCCAGGTTAGGACTTTTCACACCTATCCCTCCAAGTTAGGATTTTTCACACTAACCCTCCAGGTTAGAACTTTTCACACCTAGCCCTTCAAGCTTGGATTTTTCACACCTAACCCTCCAAGTTAGGATTTTCCAACACCTAGCCCTCCAAGCTAGGATTTTTCCACACCTAACCCTCCATGTTAGGATTTTCCAACACCTAGCCCTCCAAGCTAGGATTTCTCACACCTAACCCTTCAAGTTAGGATTTTATCCAACCTAGTCCCACTATGTATGCCTAGTCCACGACCAGGACTTAATCCCAAGCCTCTTATCAACCTAAACTAAAATCGGTGTCAACACCAAAACAACAATCAAGGTCAGACTGCATCAACAATCTCCCCCTTTTTGTTGTTTGACAAACCGATTTTATGTTTAGGGTTTTGAATCCAATAATCTCAAATCTCAGAATTGTAGGAGAATCAGGATCTTCCCCCTACAACCATTAAACTCATAATCGTCCGAAACTTAACTAACCTTACTCTCCCCCTTTGTCAAACACCGAAAAGGGTGTAGACAGGTTGTTAAGTTTAAACATACTCCCCCTCAACCCTAGGGGTTTCCCAAAACAACATAAGATTTGATTGATTTTGAAAAAATATATGAAACACATATGATAAATATAAAGCATGGAAAAACACTCATATGTATCATATGAACATGGCATCATAAGCATAATCATAGCAACGCATAATGAGGCATGCATAACGATAGTAATTTTATGAACAATCATATAAGCCAACAATAAGCAGAATAGAGTAAGTCAAATATGATAAGCAGGCATAGTGTTAGATGCATCATCAAGCATCAAAGTCAAGACAAACACATCACAAAAACCATAAAGTCAAGTCAAGTCATAGGCATCTAGCCATAGAGTCATATAATCCAGGCAGTCAAATAGTCAAGGGCAACGGCAGAAGCAGAATACATCAACCATTGGCCGGGGGGGCGGGGGTCATCATGCATAGGGTCATCCATCGTGGCATCATCAGGAACAAAAGATCCTGGTGCAGCACTTCCAGATGGCGCATCTTTCGGAAAGGTATGCCGGCGCCACTCATCGTACCACGTCTGCTGCAGAGCATGGACCCCCGAGACATCGGACTCCAATCTGTGAAGTCGTCGATCGATGGATCGAAACTCGGACCTAGCCTCCTCTCGCCAGAGCTCTGAGACATGGAAGTCGTGCTGCATAGCGAGCTCTAGCTCAAACACCTGCCAGCGGATGTCTGGATCCGGCTCATAATCATGGTCAGCAGCAGCAGCGGGAGCCTCCTGATGAGCAGCTGGGGCTGCTGGTATCTGAATATGCACACCCCTAGGAAGCTCACCTAAACCCCGCCTGTCCTTCCATACAAGAGTCTGATCGTCTGGCCCAACAACAATACCAGATTTGGCAAACACGGGTTTGCCCAATCGATAATCCTGTCTAACCATGGGTACTGTCCTACCCTTAGTCACATCAATATCTACTGACATTAGCCAGTTAGTGATGACATGACCGAACGACATATAAACAGTGCGACGACTGGGCTCATGATAGGAAATGATGGACTGAAAGATGCTCTCAATAATGTCAAAGTCAAGACGGCAATGCATGTCATAGAGCATCAAGCAGTGGTAGGGTCGGATCTCACTTAAGGGTTTTGAGGTAATCGGCAAAATATAGTTGGTGATTATCTTGAACAGAACGTAATCAATAGGGGAAAGACGGAGGGCCGCAAAAGTCGAAAAGTTGGGCCCTAACTCATCAAGACCAGCTAGTCGAGGATGTCCGAAGAAGTGCTGGTAAATGCTATCAGGGGTAACGTCAAGGGAGGCAACAAGGGGTCAGGAAGCTCCGGATAGATAGAACAAAAGTTTGGCGATCGACGAGCGCCAAGATACTCTGCCAGGATGCCATAAGAAAAATCAAGGTTCCTCTTGGCTACACGGGTAGTAAACTCAAAGCCACCTTGAGGACCTTGTTGTAGGTTATTGTAGAACTCGGAAACAAGGTCATAGTTTATAGTTCGCTCAAGGGAGAGAAGAAAACCCAGATTATAGAAAGTAATTATCTCCACAATGGATGGACAATGCTCAGCCAGGAAGGGTCCATCAATGGACCGGCAGGAAAGCAATTTGAATGTTCTGGATTGGAAGGCCTGCTCACAGGCGGCGTTAGGGAAACGAGAACTTGAAGAAGGCTAAGGCTTTCGAGAGGGCGCAGAAAAAGAAGGGCCTTTGCCCTTGGAGCTTCCCTCCACGGGTTCTTTGCCCTTAGATGACTTTCTAAAGGATTTAAAGAATTGATCATGACAGCAGATTAAATCAAATGAAATGAGGTTATAATCAATAGAGGTTGATCATGTAATACACGCATGAATTACAACACAAGATGGAGTTGATCATATGAACATAGGTTTAATCAAAGAAGCAAGATTTGATCAAGGATAAATCAAATCATGATATAGATTGCACAAGGTTAGGTTTAATCAGTAGGGTGAAGAATCATGACAAGGTCATGGCAATGAGTAGGATCCCAACACAACAGGAAAAACACCAAAAGAAAGAGCATGGTTAGCTCAAATACATAATCTAGAATTGATTTTTAAGAAAACCAACAACAATACTTACTTAGGTGCCATGTCGAGTTGGTTGACTTCGGAAAACCTAATCACGAGAGGGAAAATGCAGAAGCTTGAAAGGAACTCTTGCGCAGAGGGAAGAACTCTCGCGCACGCACGGAAAGGAGAAGAGCTCACGCTAGGGAGTTTGCGCACACACTCGCAGAGGTCCAAGATCCCCTCGCTGAACTCTCAGGAACTCACGTAGGAGGAGGAAGGAGACGCAGGAAGAGCTCACGCACAGAATGAGGATGCGCAAGAAGTGAGTTTCGGCGCTAGGGCTTGGGAGATGAGGGGTTTACACGAAGTTAATCGGTTGGTGGATAGGTCCACCAACCATAATTTAATGCGATCGAACGGATCACCGTTCGATCTGGTAGCGCCCAGACCGATCAGGCTCTGGTCTGATCGGACTGGCCTGGTCTTGATCGGTCGGGGTGACCGATCAGGAAAGCCCTTGATCGATCGGCTGATCGATCAGGAAGCGATCAGTAGGTTCAGAGATTATTCTGTGAGCCCCCTGATCGGTCTGTGGACCGATCACCATAGGGTGCCAGATCGGTCTGCGGATCGATCCAGGCCAACACAGATTGTTCGGACCATTTTTCGCGAAGTGTTCTGTGACCATTCTAATCGGTCTGTGGATCAATCACCACAGGGGGAACCAGATCGGTCTGGGTCCTGATCAGACATACTCCTGATCGGTCCGGTGACCGATCAGGATCCCTAAAATTTCCAAGAAACGATCTGAAACTTTCAGTTTCAGATTTCCAAACGATTTCTGATAAGATCTTATGAAAGTTATCGATCTTCGAAGCGATCCCTTGTCTAAACTTGATCCCTGAAGGAGGATCAAAGGTCCATATGATTTTTATTGATGCAGTCTGGTCCTGATTATTGTTTTGGTGTTGACACCGATTTTAGTTTAGGTGGATGATTATTGATGATGATTGAGTCCTGATCGGGGATCAGGCATGGTATGGAAAATACTAGCTTGGAGGGCTAGGTGTGTGAAAAGTCCTAATTCGGAAGAGGTGGGTGAAATGTCCTAGCTTGGAGGGTTAGGTGGAAAGTCCTAACTTGGAGGGTTAGGTGCAAATTCCCATCTTGGAGAATTAGGTGAAAAAGTCCTGGCTTGGAGGGTCAGGTCCTAGCTTGGAGGGCTAGGTTTGGAAAAGTCCTAATTCGGAAGGGTTGGGTGAAAAGTCCTAGCTTGGAGGGCTAGGTGAAAAGTCCTAACTTGGAGGGTTAAGTGCAAATTCCCAACTTGGAGAGTTAGGTGAAAAATCCTTAGTTTGGAGGGCTAAGGTGGATGAAAACTTAGCTTGGAGGGCTAGGTTTGAGTCCCTGGATCGGTCTGGTGATCGATCAGGGAATCTGGCACGCTGCTCCTTCATGGATCGGTCATGTGACCGATCCAGCAATGACTGATCGTCTGGTGACCGATCAGGGAGCACACAGTGAGGTTGGGAACCAACTGTGTTGCTCTTGATCGATCTGGTGACCGATCAAGGAGTATGCATTTCACCCCACTGCCTGGCTCCTGATCAGTCTGGTGACCGATCAGGGAGCAGACAGTGAGGTTGAGTTCCCTTGCTGAACTGCTCCTGATCGGTCTGATGACCGATCAGGATCACTGTGCAGATCGTTCTGGAGAACGATCCAGCTTCGCGGGTTCCTCACTAAGATCGATCAGGACGGTGCCTGATCGGTCTGGTCATGATCTGATCGGTCTGGTGAACGATCAGGAGACCCTCTGATTGGTCAGGTGACCGATCAGGAGGTTTGGACTGCGAAACTCAGAAATCGCCTAAATTAGAGGTGGATCAGTCCGGTGATCGATCCACAACCTGGGATCGGTCTGGTGATCGTTCAAGAGAATCTCAAAGAAATCGCGATTTCTGATTGAGCGTTGGGGATCGATCAGGATGGAGCCTGATCGGTCTGGACCCAGCCTGATCGGTCTGGTGACCGATCAGGAGGCTCTCTGATCGGTCCGGTGGCCGATCACTTTAATTCAAATTGCACTGTCAAACGCTCTGATCGCGCCTGACCATATCTGATTCTCTGCTGTTTACATCTGATACTTGATTTACTGTGTGATATGCTACTCTAACAGTCTGATTAAGCTACAGGTGACAGGGGAGGATTCAAACACTCAAGGAGAGTCAATGACTTTCCTTGGAGCAGGTTTGTCCATTTTTCCATCTCAGGTTGCAACGGCCGAGCTGCAGACTGGAGCTTGGCTGAGGGAAGCTTAGGGAGTCCAGGGATAGCTTAGTGGTAGCTGGAATTGGCAGATGAGCAGCTGGGAGCTGCAGGGATGGTGTCATCTCATGCTTGGTGGAGAAACAAAAGAGAGAAGAAGACTTCGGTTGAAGCAGAGTTCGAGAGTTCCAAGTGTTCAAGCTTGCTGAAGTTCTTGCTGCGATTTTGTGTTCTCCACACTTGACTTGCTGTGTGCGTGTGTTGTTGATTCCTTGAGCAAGTCATTGAGATCTGAGGAGCAACCAACTCTTACGTGAGTGCTGGCAGGAAGGAACAAGGAGCTTGGAGTCCAACAGTGAGAAGACACGAAGGAGGGAGTCCTTGCGTGAGATCGTCGCTGGGTGGAGCTCGGGATAAGCTTGTTGTGTTCTTGTCCTTGCTAAGTGCTGAGTAAGAGTATTCTCTGTGTTTCATTAAGCTTAAATCTATATCCTTGTTTGAAACGTTGTGGAGAGGTTTCTCCACCGAGAAGGAGGTTGCGTTATATCCGGTGAACACCGGGGCTTGATCTGCCGACGATCAAGGGATCGCCCACCTTAAGGGCACGCCAAGGAGTAGGGGCAAGTTATCCCCGAACCTTGTAAACCCTCCTTGTTAGCGATCTTGCTAATTGTGTTTGTTTGCTTTCGTTTCTGTTTTTATTTTCTGCACTGCTTTGTTTTCCTTTGCTTCTTCCGTTGTGCTACTGATAAGGTTGAGTGCAGAAATCTTGATAAGTGCCAAAGGTCAAAGTGATTGGCTATATTCACCCCCCCCCCCTCTCTAGCCATCCGGTTTCCAACAAGTGGTATCAGAGCTTTGGGCTCTGTTTACGGCTTAACATCCGAGAGTTATCAATAAGATGGTGTTGAGAGAAGGCTTCTCCACCACCCGACCTCCATTCTTCAATGGCGCCGACTTCCAATATTAGAGATCGAAGATGGAATATTATTTGGAGATGGACATCAATACTTGGTTCGCGGTGAAGGAGGGATTCACCCCTCCTAAGGATGATGCAGGCAAAGAACTTGAGTCGTGGAGATGGACTGCCGAACAAACTCGAAAGAGTGAAGCCGACGCGAAGGCGATTGTCACTCTACAATGTGGCATGAACAAAGACCAACTCATCAAGGTTGGTCCTTTCACAAGTGCAAAGGACTTGTGGAACAAACTCATTGAGCTCTATGAGGGCACCCGAGACTCAAGAATCGCAAAGAGGGATTTGTTCCTCAACCAACTCCAAAATCTCTCCATGAAGGAGAATGAATCGGTAAGTGAGCTTCATAGCCGGTTCAAGGAAGTCCTCAATGGGCTTCATTCGATTGATGAAAAGGTCGAGAATCGCGACCTTGTGAGGTATGTCTTGAAAGCCTTTCCAAGGAATGCTTTGTGGTCATCCATGGTGGATGCCTACAAAGTTTCCAAGGATCTATCCATTGTAAAGTTAGATGATTTATTTTGTGAGATGGAAATGCATGAAATAGCTAACAAAGGCCCCAAGGAGAAGGGGATTGCCTTAGTTGTAGGGGACCGGTCAAACAAGAAGAAGAAGGAGAAGGAGGTCTCCTCATCTTCATCCTCTTCCGAATCCGAGTCCGATTCCGAGGAAGATGGCAGCGGCTCTTCTTCATCCGAGATGGCGAACTTTGTGAGAAGGATGATGTGAAGGGGTCGACGCTTCAAGAGTAGAGGTAACTCTAGTGAATCCAAACTTGATAAGACTAATGCTTCTTGCTTTGAGTGTGGTAGGAAAGGGCATTTCAAGAATGAGTGTCCAAAACATAAAAAGAAGGAGGAGAAATTCAAAAAGAAAGAAGAAAAATCCAAGAAGAAGAAGAAGGCCTTGAAAGCCACTTGGGATGAGTCAACCTCTAGCTCATCCGATGAAGAGAATGAGGAGAAGAGCACAAGGCATGTAGCACTTATGGCTCTTGGAGAGGAAAGCAGTAATGAATCTTCAAGTTCCTCAAATGCGGCTTCATCATCTTCGGATGATGAAGAGGTAACTACTCCCGAGCTTGAAAAGTGTTATAGAGCAATTGCATATTTAACTAGTATGATTAAGAAGTCAAAGAATAAGGTTAAAGCATTGCAATTAGAAATTGATCAATTGAAAGTATCTAGAGATGATAACATTGATGATTTACATGTTGAATTGCTAGAGGATGAGATTAAATCATTGAAACTTGAAGTTGAAAACATAAAATCCTCTGAGGTTGAGGAAGTAGATGATTTGCATGATGACTTTCTAGAAGAAGAGAACAAAACTTTGAAAAGTGAAGTTGAGAAACTCAAGAATATTCTTGAGAAGTTCTCAACTAGCTCTAAAACCCTAGACATGATCTTGAATGCCCAAAGGGCAGTCTACAATAGGGTCGGTATTGGTTACCGTCCTAAAGAACCCTCATTTGTGTCTCTTATGTCTAGGACTGATATGAGACAATCTAGGACACCCAAGGGTCAAAAGAAAGTGGTCAAGGCATGGGTGCCTAAGTCTTGTTTAGTTGATGCTTTAGGTCCCAAGGTTTGGGTACCTAAAACTTCTATTTTTCGAATTGTGTAGGTTATGATTGAGGGGGAGCATCTATCAACTTGGTTCGTTGATAGTGGATGCTCCAAACACATGACCGGGGATAGATCATTGTTTACCACACTTCACAAGAAAAGTAGAGGTAGTGTTTCATTTGGTAACAATGGTAGTCTTAAGGTCATAGGAATAGGAGACATTCAAATATCCGGATGTCTTAGGATTTCAAATGTCCTTCTAGTCAAGGGGATGAAATTTAATCTCCTAAGTGTCAGTCAATTGTGTGACACGGGTTACACAATTGATTTTCAACCAAGTCAATGTCTAGTTAGACAATGTGACACCTTGGACACGGTACTAGTAGGAACAAGGGTAGACAATATTTATCAAGTTTCATTTAAAAGTGCTACTAATGATTCTGCTAAGTGTTTCATGTCAAAAGAAGAAGAGTCCACCCTTTGGCACCGGAGACTAGCACATGTGAACATGAAGAACATCCGGAAGTTGGCCAACAAGGGATTGGTTCGTGGCTTACCAAGCATCAAGTATGAGAAAGACAAACTTTGTGATGCATGTCAAATGGGTAAGCAAACAAAATCTGCACATAAAGGTAAAAGCGCTGTAAGTACTTCTACTGCATTAGATTTACTTCACATGGATCTATTTGATTGTAGTACTATCATATCGTTGAATGGAAATAGATATTGCTTTGTGATCATTGATGATTTCACTAGATATACATGGACTTACTTTTTAAAATATATGGACCAAACCTTAGATGTTTTCATTTCTTTTTGTAGAAGAGTTGAAAATGAAAAATCATTAACTATTAAGACAATTAGAAGTGATCATGGAGGTGAATTTCAAAATCAAAGGTTTTTAGAATTTTGTCAAGATAGGAGTTATAGACATGAGTTCTCTACTCCTAGAACACCACAACAAAATGGTGTTGTAGAAAGGAAGAACCGTGTACTTCAAGAGGCAGCACGAAGCATGCTTAATGAGTACTCACTCCCGAGTTACTTATGGGATGAAGCTGTAAATACAACTTGCTATGTGCAAAATCGAGTCCTCATTCATAGGTTTTTAGGAAAGACTCCCATGAACTTTGGTTTGGAAAACCACCTACGGTTAAACACCTTCGGGTGTTTGGTTGTAAGGTGTTCATTCTAAACACCAAGGATCATCTTGGAAAGTTCACGGCAAAGGCTGATGAAGGGATACTAGTCGGGTACTCCCTCGTTAGCAAAGCCTATCGAGTCTACAACAAGAAGTCTAGAATGGTTGAAGAATCTTCTGACGTTGTCTTTG
>JAGFNQ010000677.1:97161-133221 GCA_024364735.1 Boesenbergia rotunda | reverse complement strand
AGAGAAATGAATATCTCTCAGGCTGACGACGTACCCTATCAGACCTACGAAGAGGTAGATCTACCTGAACAGGTTGTTGTTCCACAATTTCTTGTGTAACAATCTCATCCACAATTTCTTGTGGTTCCTGTTCAGTATCCATCAAGGGCTCAGTGCTATGGTCGCTGTCTTGAACTTCTTCAAGATCAAACAAACTCCCACTAGTATTTCTAGAAACAAAGTCCCTTTCTAGAAAGACCCCAGTCTTAGCAACAAACACTTTGTGCTGACTGGGAATGTAGAAGTAATATCCTTTAGTTTCCTTGGGATATCCCACGAAATAGCACTTATCGGACTTGGGTCCCAGTTTGTCTGAGACTTGACGTCTAACGTAAGCCTCACAACCCCAAACCCTCATGAAAGACATCTTGGGACTCCTCCCAGTCCATATCGTATATGGTGTCTTCATGACCGCCTTTGATGGAACACAGTTAAGTGTGAACGCTGCCGTGTCTAGAGCATATCCCCAAAAGGATATAGGAAGATTTGCGTGACTCATCATAGATCGTACCATATCTAATAAGGTACGATTCCTCCTTTCGGATACACCATTTCCACTGTGGTGTCCCAGGAGGAGTGAGTTGAGATAGAATCCCACACTCAGCTAAATAGTCACGAAACTCATGGCTCAAGTATTCTCCACCTCGATCTGATCGAAGTATTTTAATACTCTTGCCGAGTTGGTTTTGTACTTCATTTCTGAATTCTTTGAACTTTTCAAAGGACTCGGACTTATGTGACATCAAGTACACATAACCATATCTACTGAAATCATCAATAAATGTGATGAAGTATCTATAACCACCTCGAGCAGCAACATTGAAAGCACATACATCAGAATGTATGAGTCCTAACAAATCTGTTGCCCTCTCGCTATGTCCACTAAAGGGAGTCTTAGTCATCTTGCCTAGAAGGCATGATTCACATGTCTCATATGATTCAAAATCAAATGAATCCAGCAATCCATCCTTATGGAGCTGGGACAAGCGACTCTCATTTATGTGGCCTAAGCGACAGTGCCAGAGATAGGTTGGGTTCAACTCATTTGATCTCAACCTCTTGGTACTTACATTATAGATAGGGCGTTCTAAGTCTAGAATGTAGAGTCCGTTGATAAGATCTGCACTACAATAGAACATTTCATTTAAATAGACTGAACAACATTTGTTCTTAATTATAAATGAGAAGCCTTTCTTGTCTAGACAAGAAATAGAAATTATGTTCTTAGTAAGTGCAGGTACATAACAACAATCATCTAGTTCCAGTACAAGCCCAGAGGGCAGAGATAGAAAATAAGTTCCTACAGCAACAGCAGCAACTCGTGCTCCATTGCCTACTCGTAGGTCCACCTCGCCCTTTGCTAATGCCCTGCTATTTCTCAGCCCCTGCACATTGGTACAAATGTGAGAAGCACATCCAGTATCTAATACCCATGATATAGAAATAGAAAGGTTGACTTCTATAACATATATACCTGAAGTAGAAGGCTCGTTTCTCTTCTTCTTAAGATCCTCCAGGTAGATCTTGCAGTTTCTTTTCCAATGCCCTTTCTCACCGCAATGGAAACAGGTGGCATCCTTCTGCACCCCACCCTTGGGTTTAAGTGCTGCAGAGCTGGCTTTGCCCTTGGTTTGGGTCTTACCCTTACCTTTGGGCTTCCACTTACCCTTGCCTTTGCCCTTCTGTACCATCAGGACGGTACTAGGCTTGGTGAGATTAGGCTCAGCAGTTCTTAACATGTTGAGTATCTCGGGAAGTGGTTTGTCTAATTCGTTCATGTTGTAATTCATGATGAATTGAAGGTAACCTGGCGGCAACGATTGCAGAATCAGGTCGGTAGCCAGCTCTTGGCCCAAGGGAAACCCTAGTCTATCGAGGTTTTCGACGTACCCAATCATCTTGAGTACGTGAGTTCCTACTGGGGTTCCCTCTTTCATCTTGCATGAAAAGAGGGCCTGAGTCACTTCGAACCGCTCATGCCTTGCCTGCCCTTGATATAATTGCTTGAGGTGGCCAATCATATCGTAAGCATTGATGTTCTCGTGTTGCTTCTGAAGCTCAGAGGACATGCAGCATAGCATTAGGCACGACACGTCTAACGCGTCGTCTTGATGCTTCTGATGAGCATCTCTAACGCTACGGATGGCTGAGGGTGGTGGTGCTTCAGGAACTGCTTGCTCTAGAATGTACAGCTTACGTTCCTGTTTGAGGACTATCCTCAAGTTCCTGTACCAGTCCAGGAAATTAGCTCCAGTGAGCTTGTCCTTCTCAATGACAGATCGCAGAGAGAGAGTATTCGCGTTTGAAGACATGGCAATCTACAACAGATAAATGCAGAGAATAAATATCATATTCTAGTAATCATCTAATTAGGCCTTTAATTAAATGATGCTCCCACTAAATTATAGGAATTTTGGTGGAATCAAGTCATTGGAGTGGTCAAACCATACTACTAGATCCGTACCAATTTACTATAATTTATGTGGGACAAGATCCACATCATACTATGCCTTGAGTTAGCTTTGGCTAAATCGCCCAAGACTTAGTATGATCGGTAGATAACTAATTTATCAATTACATCTCTATGCAACTCTTGTTTATAGGATCATGATTTAACGTTTACGAATAATCTTGAGTTAGCTTTGGCTAAATCGCTCAAGACTATTTAAAACGGTGATTTTGTCCTACCTTTCCAACTATTGGAATACGCCTATAGCTTTACTCGATCCAATTGAGTTAACTAGTTACTCAATCTGATTGAGCTCGATCTAACCCGAGCTATGATAGGCGGGACCAAGGTTGTCCCTCCGCATCCTACCAAGATTAAATGCGTTGCTCTGCTTTGGCAGAATCGACAAGCGCATATGATCGAGGTAGTGATGGGTATCAGGACCCGGTAGGCGTTTACGAGTTGATTCGATTTTAGATCTAATCTAATCGAGGATGTGCATCATATCTAGGCATTTATGAAATCTAATTTAATCCTAAATGTGTATTAAGTGCACATCAAAATGTGGTTCCCACATTACTTGTGCATCTTATACACTTAAGTTTATTTTTACTATTCTACATTATCATGCATCATATACATCACAAGCATAGCAATAATAAAAATAAACATAAGTGACTTAGTCATGGCCCTACTAAGACCCTCTCAAGCCAATAAGAGGATCTGATGGTCAACCTAGGTCTAGCGGCTTCTCCAAGCGCTTCCTCTTGACCGTCTTGGTGTTGTCGTCTAGTTCTCCCGAGTCCAAGTTCTCCGGAATTTCCGTCGTCTTCACTTTTGTACATTACAAATTTTTATACTCGAGTTACATTCCAGTCTAAATATGAAATACAACAGAAATAAAATATTAAAAGCCGACACGCAGGTCGCAAACACAATACAACACGCACATGTACAAAAACGGCGCGCAGGCCGTATTATGAATTACAACACAATTTTAATCTTATTAAAAATTGGGTTTTGGGCCATGACCATCACACTACTGTACATAATTCAAAATTATGTAATTTTACAGTTTTTATATAATTTTCTACTGATTTTTAGAATTTTTCGAGTCACAACTCCGCGGCGGTCCCGGTAAGCGGGTTTCGGGCGTAATCGCGAGACAAGGCCCCTTGCGGGGTTAGGGGCAGCGCCCTTACTCGTGAAATAACCTTCACGAGTGTCTTCTTGCGATTATACAGCGACTTTACCCGTTGTCCCAAAATCCATTTGGGCGAAACTTGCCGTTTCGGAGAAGTTTTTCTCGGTGGCAAAGTCTACAAGTGCTTCGCACTCGTCGCTTTGCCTCTACGAGGAAAAATACTCAAAAATCCTAAAATTTAGAAAAATTACAGAAGCATAAAATTATCTAAATTTTGTATCTAATACAAAAAAATAAAAACCAAAACGAGCACAAGCTTCGCTCGTGGCTCTGATATCACTGTAGGGTTTTCGGGCCGCGAAAACCGCTTTTTCGCGTCGGGGAAACCCCGAAAGCCCCAATAGAAAGGATCCGAGCGAAGAAAACCATTTCAAAAAATTTACGAATACTCGTTTACATGCTTCAAAACCAATCTACAACCTAGATCCATTAGAGAAGAGAAAACTACCTTCGATACGTGCCCCGCAATTCCCACTCGCTCCTCGGTTGGTGTCGGATCTCAAGGATGCAAAGTAGCAACCCTCTAGAAGTATCCACACAAGCAAGAGAGTGGAGAGGAGAGCCCAAAAGTGTGCTAGCACTACTTGGGGTCTCGGCAAGATGAGAGGAGAGGGAGAGCCAAACAAAACAAAACCAAGTAAGGAGAAGAATCAATCACACACCCACAAAAAACACTTATAGGTCCAGTAGAAAGAAATGTTCAATCAGAAAAAGAACCCACTACGGACTTGGAAGCTTCACTCGAGAAATCGAATTCGAAAGTGTCTCATTCACTCTTTTTCACGAGTACTTCTTAGTTTGAACTCTTTCCAAACATATGCCTTGCTACAAAAAAACACTCTACGAAAGATCTCTACTCATGAACTCACATTCCCTTCCCTTCTTTTTGATAGTGCCAAAGTGTCCTCAAGCAAGGGTTCTCTTATCTATCCAGAGGGCCGAATAGGAAAGAGTCAATGGCCAAAGATACAGATATATAAAGATAAATGGTACACCATAAATTTATACTATTTGCCATGTGTCGATTGGTGTCTGAGATGGCAGTTGACCTTTGCAGTAGTCGATTGGTGTATTATTTGAAGGGTAGTCGATTTATAGATTTCATTTCGTTTCCTTTGGGATTGGCAGTGACTTCTATTTCACTGAGGTTGAGTTGAGTATAGAGATTCTATTGATCTGTGTTTGAGTTTCGTACCCTCTATTGTATGGTGACCCTTTCATTTAGTATAGTGTATAATAGAAAGATCTGGGATTGGCAGCAATCAGCTTGGCTGTTTTCCGGGATTGTTGATTCATTATTTAGCTCAAACTGTTATTTTCCAGGATGTGTCCAGTTGGACTGGTTCGCATTTTTTTATTGTAGTATTTTATGTTTACCAGTATCTGCTTCAATCACCTTGGCAGTATTGGTTTTGATGTATAGGAATATCCGGATGGGTTCGCTTACAAGTATTCCCGGGTTGCTGGGAATATCATCCGTACAAACAGCTTGTCGGATGGGTTGACGGATGTGGTCGCTTGATTGGTCGGAAAATCAAAGAAAGGGTTCGCTGATTCCTGGATTGAAGGATTTGTGGACTCCCGTCAGTGGTCGTATAGTGTATAATAGAAAGATCTCGGATTGGCAGTTGTCGATTGCAGGTTGTCGTCGATGTGAGGTCGGAGGTCGATTGCGTCGATTGAATTCTGCTTCAAAGTCATTGAAGTCATTGAATTCAAGTATATGATATGTCATTGATGGAACCACCTTCCATGAGTGTCGTAATGGTCGTCATGGTCTTTTTTTCCCGGACGTTAACAGTTTTCTCAATTCCTTAATTCAATTATTTGCTCACATTCCTTAAACTTATATTCAACTTTTATAAAGTCGAGTCAAATCTTGGGAACTCCTGTCGCATAGCCGGACGTGTTCCGTTTTTTTGATTCGAGGATTGATGGTAGGGGTTAGGGCCCCTTTTCGACTTGGGGGCCTCCGGCTGAGTTTGGGGCTGTATCAGTTGATTGAGTATCTTTTTTATCTTCAAATAAACCTTTATTGTGTCTCAAAAGTTCATCGGTATTTGAGTTTGTACCAGCTCCAAACACCTTGGGGGTATGGTTTGAGGTTGTAGATTGGATTTTTTTTCTGTTGAAAACCTGGCTATATTGAATAAGAGAATGGGTTGACCTTCCAAGACAACTCTAATAGGTTCGACCAGCTCTATACGGATGGGCTCAGATGCTTCATCTTTCTTATTATTGATGGTTGGGTGATGGGATTCGGTATTCCAGTCTGTAGTATACCCGAACGGGTTAGTTTGATCTTCTAGGATTGATGGGTTTGGGTGAGGGGAGGAGTTATGCTTTTTCTCCTTCTCTGCGGAGAATTAAAGCAGTACTCTTAGTCAAATCCGATATGACATGTGTTTTTGTTCAGTGCGCACTCACTATCTCCTTATTATAACCGGGCTGATAACAAAGCCAAGGGAGAGGAAGCTAAAGTAGACCTCGAGCTCTGGGATCAAAACCAAGTAATCTACCCCTACGTTTCTCGAGCTGCTGAACTTCGTCAAATGTGATAGCTTTATGCCAAGACTAGACTCATTGTTGGAGTTCCCTTCCACTGGCTATAAAACCTTCATCATGGGTCGGCTAGTACTTTCTTTGATTGATGATATACCTACGAAGTTGTAAGCATTGCTTTCTTATTTCCATTTGATGAATGAAATTAAGTATAGCCCACTTCATAAACTTGATCTGTAGCCGCCACCCAATAGTACTTTTTAGCAATGGACTTGGCACTCGCTTTAGCCTTCACTCCTGCACCAGCTACAACTTAAGGTTGAAGGTTTGACTTTGGCATCGAATTAGTCTTAGACTTTAGCTCCGGGGCTAGTTCCCAACTTAAATCACTTTGCTAACTAAAGCGATTTAACCCAAGAAGCCCTCGTTGAAAGGTTGCTTGCAAGGCGGAGGATTTTCGCCATTGGCAACTATATTAATCCTGCGCTGAGACCGGTCCATGACTGGTTGATGCAGGTTCTGGTTAGATTACCGATGGACGTTTTAATCAGACCAAACCTCTTGATCGATTAGTTGGCAGTCAGGTTTGTTTCTCTTTCGATTTAAAGTCGGCTACCGATAGGTGGCCTTTAGTCTTTCTTTTCGAAGTGATTCAGGCCTGTTTCGACCGGTCGTTCGCATCTAGTGTTTTTAACTCAACATTGGCATGTAACACATTTTTTGTTTTGTTAAGCGAAGGTTATCTCGGGTGTGTTTCGTAGCTGGACAACCGTTAGGTTTTCTCTCCTCTTGGCCTTCGCCTTCTCTCATCATATATTGGTGGGCGGCAACCCTGGAGTTCGCTTTGAAAGGTACGCAATACTCGGTGATGACGTTGTCATTTCCGATGAGGAAGTAGCGGCAGGTGTATGAACTGGCTTTGGGGAATTTTGGAGTCACAATATCCTACCAAAAATCCTGAATTTCCCATTCTGCGGCCTTTTCCTCGTTATCCGATGAGAAGTTGAGTCGTAACGGCTATTCTGTTCTAGCCGTGTACTACTACTAGAATAGTTGATGATTCACCAACTAAGTTCTTTTCGATAAGCGTTTGGCACTCAGCGCGGAACTCGGCTCGGCTTAGGATTAGTGTGTCAGTAGCAGATGCGCTTCAAAAGCTTATTACATTTATGCTATGCGCGGCACACTTTCTATATCTAGCTCTAAAGCGTGTGTAACAAACAGAAACTTCTTCAACCGAGCCTATTGGTCCGGCTTCCTTGCTCACCGCTCACCCGTTTCCTTTCTCACTGGCACTGAAACTAGATCCCTTTCTTACCTTGCTGTTCTAGCAATTGAAGAGGCAACTACTGGTTTGATCAGGAAACTTATACTATACCCTATTCCTCCCCATGGGCAGCACTCACCACTCCAACAAATGGCTCCGGCTAGAAGGAAACTCTAATTCAAAGCGACTTAGTCAACAAGCATTCCCACCCGAGAAATTCTTATCTTATACTAAGAACTGTTCCGAACACCTATCCAAGCCAAGCTCTTTTCCGACTCTATCTCCTATCTGTTAATGCTTTTGTTCTTCAATCTCTTCCTATTCTCCCCCCTCGGGTAACTACCATAAGCCCTTAAGTTCCTTCGCTCTCTTCTACCCTTGGTCCCGAGCTTCCCTTAGTCTTTCTTTCCTCTTCGGATGGAATCAGTTTCAGTTTTCTTTTCTGGTCTCATAGATAAAGAAGTAGTGGATCTCGTTAACGGAGTTCTATGTCTGGCTTTCGGTTTACCTTGGTTTCGGTGAAAGAAATAGAATAGAGATAGGGTAGGCAAACAACTGATTTTGTGAAATAGTCTGTTGCAATTATCACAAATGAATGTCCTTTGGACGATGGGGGATATATCTTGCCAATGATATCCACAGCCCATCCCCTGAATGGCCAAGGCTTTATGACCGAGTGCTGCAACTCGGCTGGAACCTCTTGGATTGGTCCATGCTTTTTTTTGGATGCAGTCTTTTTCCATGCTCGGCCAGTAAAAGCCGTACTTATGGATTAACCACCTCATCCTTGGCCCTACTTGGTGAGCCCCAGCAATTCCTTCATGTACCTCGGCCATGACTAGGACTGCCTGCTTTGGCCCAATACATCTAAGAAGGAGGCCATCGGCTGTTCTTTTGTATAGTTCCTCGGTCAAAAGGACATATTGCAAGGCACGAGTTCTCATCTTCCTCTTTGTCATGTCAGGATTTTTCAAGAACTCTATCAACTCAATTCTTCAATCCTTAGTTACGTCTATGGTCGAGATGGGCCATTGCAAGCCTTCTTTCTCAAATTCCATGCCCCCAGTTTGCAGACATGGTCTCTCTCTGTACAAGACAGGGACCTCGGCCTTTAATCTGAACCCGGAGCCATTCTGAGCTAAGTCATTAGCCTCTACGTTCTCAGCCCTTTCCACATATTCCAACCATGTGGCCGAGAATCCTTCTATGAGGTGTTTCGCCTTGTTGCAATATCTGGTCATCAAACAAGTCATTGGGGAATATAAGTGTGAAAGTGACTGCTGCTAGTCTTTTGCCCGTCTCCGCTGCTCACATTTCAAATCGATCATGCCCACTCTTCGGAAAGGAAGACTGACCTTGCTTACCAAAACAGATATGAAATATGAATGCGTGCTTCCAGCTAATGAGCGACCACCTCCAGGTTGAGTCCTCGGTGCCTTCTTTCCGGCGGTTTTGGCCTGTTCTGACCCAACTCGAAAAAGGCTTTTGCTAGGCAATCAACCACTGCATCCGCATTTCACAAAAAGATGGTTCCGCTTTTCTGCCAAAAGAGCTCGTGTAGTTCTCAGAATAGACCTACTTGCAGGCGTTTTTGCTAAAAAGCCAAAAGCGCTCGCTGACTGAAAAGCTTTACTAATAGGAGGGACTGCTTCCCCTAAACGCTTATCCCTTACGGAAAACTTCCCCGAAACGACTCCCCTTTGCGCGGAGAAACAGAGGCCGAAGAAGAAAAGGAAGTTTTTATTCGTCGAGGCATCTGCTCCGCCTGGTCACGCCTGCCACTCAGCTTGGAAGCATCCGGGGGGGATAGCTCAGTTGGTAGAGCTCCGCTCTTGCAATTGGGTTGTTGCGATTACGGGTCAAAAAATCCATCCTGGATCAAGCAAGGAGCCTTCTAGGCCAACTACTCTCATCTCAGTAGGTGTTATCGGCATCTCAGCGGATCTGATGGTTCTAGGAAAAGAATTTTTGAAGGTATTCACTTCGTTCAGTCACTTCAGAAGTCATATAAAAAACTTTATTCTATTGAGCTCCTTACGGACCCTTGACTTTGTTCATATTCAGTAGCAGTTTGCTGGTGCCCCTTCAGGTCAGTAACTCCTGCAATAGGCAGCTCCCTCATGGAATTTCATGGAACTAAATAACACTACTCTCATCCCTCTCTCTCACATCTCTTTGGGAAGTTTGCATGTCCTCTCTGGCCACCTCTCAGCTGAGCCTTGTAATGAAGGAAGAATTGGATGTGGAAGGTAGAATTGAGCCAATGTGTGGAACAGCATTCCCAGTATGACTTGCCCATTGCCTAGCGAGTGCTTCCTAGCTGACTGTACTAAATGCATTGATCTTGTCCAAGCAGCACTGCATTCCATCTTGCATAGGTAGGCTTTCCATCTCTATCTGCTGAACGAGGAGCTTTACCCGAAAGGAGGCTTTTTTGCATCTTAGCGCCTCTCTCTCTATAAGAACAAGAACGGTGCGTTCCGAGGTGTGAAGTGGGAGAAAGGGGATTTCATAATTGGGGTTTTGAATAAGACGACCTTTTCATTTTATTTTCATATTGAAAAAGTAATAAGAATGAGGGGTGTTAAGCTTTTTATCATCCTGGCGTCGAGCTCTTTTTCCGCCCCTACAGTATCTTCACCGCAGTAGAGTTTAACCACCACGGGATGGATTGGTGTGGTTCCTCTACGCCTAGGACACCAGAATATCAAACCATGAACGAAGAAAGACATTCGAAATCATAGATCGAACTGCCGAATCGGAAAAGACGAAGAATCAATCGGTGCGATCTCCGCTTCCCAACGCCAGAGGTACGAATTGACTAACTAGCTTAGTCGCTTCTGACCAAGAAGAAGGGTTAAGTGAAAGCAAAGACCAAAACATCCGAGGCAGCTTCAGCATCTGATGCAGCTAAAAGCCTAGGTATCCTTTTTTTATATTACGCAATGGCATAGAATTCTGAGACATCAGACTGTTCAGTCGCCAGTTCAAGTTAGTTGATATTTGTACTCTCTTTTTATGAGTATGATTTGCTACCGGATACTCTTTGTGGTATGGTATCAACCTGTCAAAAAGCAGGATTCGCGTGAGGGGGAATAATTGAAAATCAGTGAAAAGGTTTTAAATAGTATCACTGACGGTCTAACCAAGGAACTATGTATTGGAGCTTACCTGTTCTCCAGGTCTGTTATTAGGATAGGACGGAAGTCGGGGTGGCTGCACTGCGCTTTATATCTTAAGCAGTGTGCTTTTTCCCTTCCGAATGGATCGGTCAAGCTCTTCTTATCTTTCCAACTCGAAAGCCAGCCGCTTTTCATAAAGTCTTTGTTAAAGCAAGGAGGCACGGATCAGGGAATGGAAAAGTCTTTGGATGAATTAATTTAGGTATCGAAGTTTGACTGTTTGACACTCTCTCTTTCGATGGCGCTATCACTTTGCTTTGGAGCGATAGCCGGAACTCATGACTGGTATTAGAAAGCTAAACCTAGGATTCTACATAGCCTTTAAGTTAACAAAGGAAGAAGGGCTTGCCTAGATCTCGTATTCCATCTGCCATAGACACTTTCTTTCTTTTTACTACGCAAGCAAGCCGGGGAATGAGGAAAGCTGAAGTGGGACAGGAACAAACCAGTAGCAAGAAAAAGGGTACCAAGCATTCCGGGCATTCCTCTTATTAAAGGAATCGGTGAGTGAAGACAAGATCGGATCTTTAAAGCGGAAGTGTGAAAGTCTTAGAATGGAATTACTTATGAAAGAGCTCTTAGTGCACCCGGAAGATTGAATTTATTAGTCATTGGTTGAGTCAGTGCGGTCTCATTCCTTGAATTTAAGGGAAATGGAAATAAGGCAATCAAATCAATCTAGTGAGCTTCAGCCCCATAAACATCAGAATATTTTAGTCAAAGCAGTCATCTTTGGGGCAGCCCTACGAGCGCCTACTACCGTACCGGAGAATACGCACTAGGAGCCCAACCCAATATAGGCATCTGCTTACTCGCCGCGAATTGCCGGTGAATCTCGCCTTTTCACGTTCTATGCTCCTAAGGTAGAAGAAGTCAGTTTCCTAAGTAGATCAACGGGAGAGGGAAAGGACCAGACAATTATGTTATAGTAAGGTAGTCATTGAGACATGCCTTGATATTGACAAGTTATTCACTCTTCCTTGAGTGCCATGACTTACATCTCGCTACTCTGATTATGACTTCAAGTCCTTCTTTCTTTTGTTTCCAAATTCTACCCTAGGAAGAAGGGGACGGGAGAGGTTGGAGGCTGCCCTTAGATCGCTGTGCCCACCTTCATAAGAGACTCTTAGGCTGATTACGCGGATAGTCCGGGCTAGAGCATGTACTTTGATTCTTCCTTTTTATTTGCTTTTCTTTCCTTTTTCTCTTTGCTAGTTAGTCAGAAAGTTCAAATACGGATCGTGCCTGAGATGCTTTTGACAGGACAAAAGAAAGAGATGAATTTTGAGATGCGGATTCCCCCCCGTACCGCTTTAGCCCCGCCTACCAAACTAAACTCCTTCCTTTTCCAAAGCAGCAGATGTAGCTCAAAGCCGTACTTGCTTGTCTTGAAAGCTTGTTCGGTTTACACGAATTGGAATATATAGGGAAGAAAAAGCCTCTAGCCCTACTACAGCCGATAGCCCAAGTACTACCCTGCGCCTTAGGACTTTCAGGCGGTTAGGGCAAGATCAACTAATCCGAAATGCCTCAGCCGCTTCGAAACAGCTTACTTTGCCGAGCCAGCATCAACTTCTCTATTGACGTTTGCGCCCGTGCCATCAACCGAGAAGGCGGAAGAGCCTATTTCACAACAAGCCCAGCAGCCAGCCTTCTTCTTTTTTAGCCATCCTGTTGTAGATCCGAAGATACGTATATTTAGGCAATAACCTTCCTATTCCGATTTAGGATCTTCCGATTTGCCTGACTATCATGGGTAATCCGATTTGCCTCATCTTTCGTTTCTAGTACAGATACGGCATCTGAAGACTAGATAGAGGCGGGGATTAGCTTGAAAGCAGGTTAGCAGGGAAGGCGGGCTAGTTCTTTCCAAACCAAAGGCACAGAGGAAGGAGTGCCAGATGAAGCATTCTATATCAGCTGCTGCTCCATCGCTTATCTAAGATAGAATCTCCTAAGTCAAAGGGGCGAAGAGCTGAACGAAAGGGAAGGGTCAGACCCAATCTCTATAGTCAAATCTACTCAACTCAATGAAATAAAGGAATGCCCCTTACTCCCCTCAATTCAATGAAAGAAATCACACACACGACTCCCGGCAAGAAATAGAGCCTCAATTAAAGCATCAATTCTTGCTGCTAACCTACGATCAAGCTCGTTGGAGGCAAAAAAGGTCTAGAGAAAGATTAATACCATTGCAATATAACGATCTCTATAGACTCAAAATGACCTAAAAGCAAAACACCTAATGCTGAAGACTAAATCTAAAGTAACCCCAAGCTCAACCGCAAGGCTTAAACCCCATCCGCCAAGCCGATTGGTACAGATGACCCAAACCCATCAATCCTCGAATCCAAATGCGAACCCCTCCGGGTAGACTACAGACACAAAAGGCTCAACCCCAACCCGAAAGGCCCCAAACCCAGACCCCGACCACGGTGTCGTACTCCCCAGAACCCTTACCCCCGACCACGACCACGGTGTCGTACTCCCCAGAAAACCCTTACCCCCGACCACGAACAGCAAAGCAGATTCGAGCAGATACCGGCACAGAAAACTACAATTCATAAAAGTCAGAGGTCAAGCCACTTCAATCGCCTCATGGAAGGTGGTTCCCTGAATGCCATACTCAAATACTTTCATACCAATTCATTGAATTCAAGAAATACGACAAAGACAAATTCAAGAAATACTAGAAATCCAAATTCAACACATTCAGCAGGTCATGCTAAAACTGAAAGGCCAGACCCAACGAAAAAAGTGGACCCAGGCGAAATCCCCGACCCTTCCCTTCGTTCAGCTCTTTCGCCCCTTCTCGAAGGCTAGCAACCTTTACTGCCCACACGCTTCGCACCTGGGGATTTGTTATAAAGGACTTGGAGACGGGGATTTCTTTCTGGCTTTCCTAACAAGCCAAATATCGTGTATAATAGAAGAAAGGTATCCCAATAGTCAAAGCGGGGAGCTGTTCCTGTCAGTTTCTCTCCGAAATCTCCACCATACTGCGATGGGACTGAGTCAGATCGATTCGGCTAGATAGCTCAGAGTTAAGGGATGTAAGGGGAAGGAGTGGAACCAATTGATTTGCATCAAACCAAAGGCAAGCTGGACCATACCATTCTACCGGAGCAAACGCTATACCCATGTTTTTGTCTCTGGGGACCAGTTGCCCAAGTTTTATTAAAGTATGGAAGGGCCAGATCGATAAATGTGTTGAACCAGGCTGGACCACCCAGCCGACGATGATAAAAGAAAAAGATGAGAACAGCACTGGATCTTGGGTTTCAAGTTTCAGTCCTAATCTAATCCCATCCAGTCCCTTTGAAAAGCAGTATCCCATCCGAGTCCAGAGATAGGGATTATGAAGGCACTTATTACTTCACTTAAGCGTCCGGGCACAAGCTTTGTAAGGGCAAAAGCTTTTTCATGTCATTAGTGCGCTTCTATTAAGAGTCCCTTGAGTTGAGGATCAGTTTCATTACGAAGTTCTTGCTAAGCCCACTTCTGCTTATTCTTATCTCCGACCGTAGTCGTGAATGGAAAGAGAGATTCAAGCAGTTGACTCATTTTATTTTGAAATTAGCTGTTCATGCAATTAGAGTAGAGTTAGTTGTACGCTTTCTCGTCCCTCTGAAAGAGCCAATTGAACCGGATACAGAAAGTTGTCCATTTGCTTTACACATGCCCTCTTTATAATGCATCAAAGCAACACAGAAGCCAAGGAAAAAAGAAGTATATGCTATATGCTTAATTATATGCTTACGCTCAGGGCACTGGAAGAGGAGAGTGAGTGACGCCAATGCTCCATTCCCATTCCCTGCAGTTGAACTCGCTCGGAGAGCTCCCAATCCTAAAGGCTTAAACCCAAGGGGATTGCTTCCACGTCGCTATCGCTCGAAATTGCCTTAAAAAGAGCCTTTGACTCAAGGATTGCTTCACGAAATTGAAGAGCCTTTCACCCTGCTTCCTGAAAAGGGCTTCAAATCGAGCTTGAAAAGCCTCGAAGGTACTATCTATACGTTACATTGAATCTCTATAGACCTTGAGGGTCTTTATTATAGAGACACTCATATGTGAAAGAAGCCCACATTCCCACTCTTCTTTCCCTTGAGTTTTGAAGATCAAATGACTTTCCTAGCGCAATTCTCCTTTTTTCTTTAAACCAAGAGTCAAGTCGGACACAACGTTCAACGATCATTATACTAGCCATGGACAGTGGAGCCGTTCGTGGGAACCCCCCTTCACTCACTGCACCATATGACATAGTGCTTCGGGCTGCTTAGGGGCTTGGGTTTGATTAAGGGCATTCCTTGGATAGGGGCTAGGACCTGAGGGCTTCTGGCGGCTTATGGGCTTGTGATTGACCAATCTTTGTGAGAATAATCGACCAATCGGTTTTATTAGCGCTACTCTTATTTTAACCTTCCAAACCTTTTGGTAGTGGTTTGTAATTTACCTCCGTTATTCTTCTCACTAGGCCTAAGCGGATTCTTTTCTCGGACCCGCACTAGGCAGTCGGTCATCCGGTTTCATTCCCCACTTGAGGTAGCGAGAGGCCTATAGTTATTATATAACGAACGATGGATGGGCGGCTCGAACAAGAGCTCATAGTCAGTCAGACGCTATAGTTCCAACGGGAGCTACTACAGTCTCGGGTCCATTAGGTGCTCGGGGGAGGACTGTGCTAGGCGAAAACCTGCTGGGATGACAGTCCAATCGGTGCAGCTGGCTCTAGCTAGGGATGACTGTCCACGTGCTTCGGTAGTTTTATCCGGCCTGGCGGATGCCGGATGGTCCTGAGTTGGGTCGGAGGAGGAGGGGTCATATGGCTATAACTTCCATTACTCATGCCAAAGGATTAGAATCTTTCCAGCCTGTCATTCATGGTACAGTGAGACTCTTCTTCCGGATAGTGAGAAACATTCACTGTCATTAATGGTACGGTTCATAACAAATATGGTCGAGGAGTTGCCCGAGCATATGGAGAGCATGTCCAGTGGGAGGCCGACCGAGCAGCAGTCACTCTGAGCCGGAGGATAGACCAGTGCAAGCCTCAACAGTCTAGTTCCGCTCTCCTCTAGGCCATCCGGCCCGATATGCTTATCCGATCCGGTATTCTTAGCCGATCCCATCCGAGCTCCTTCCCTTCCTTCATTGGAAGAGAGGAAGAACTCCGCGTCACGGGCCACTCCGGTCCCTCAGATGCCGGGTCTTAATTCACAAGAAGCTTGGTGCTCCGAGTCTCATAGTCACTCTCCTTTGCTTCGACCTCATGCTAAGCCCATCACTGATGCAGCTCATAGTGGGTTTTCTCGAAACTCTTCCTAACATCGCCTAATGCTCCACCACACCACTTATTCTTCCAATTGCAAGGGAGGAGTCAAGGGTCCACTGCTTCTAATCGCTCCGTCCCCCTCTATCTGGCCTCATAGATCGAAAGCTCCCGCACGAGTGCCTCTCCTTGAACGGCTGCGATCAGCAAGTAAGCCAGATTCCTAGTAACCACAGGAGCTATCGCAATAGGATCAGTGCCCTCCGCTCGGTAGCACGCTCGGTGGCCTTGTCTTTCTCCGCCTCTCTTCCTCCCTGATCCGGAGCGTATTCACTTTCTCTTGAACCTCTTCTTGTCCTCTGAACCATGGACTATAGCTCGGTGTTGCTAAGCATCGGTTCGGGTAGCGTATCGGTTGCCTTCCTGAACTGAGGTTATATGTCCTCTTTCAGAGCCTCTTTTCTCCTTCAACTATCTATATGAAGCAGGACCTGCTATCGCATTCGACTGTCAGGTTGTCGAGAAAGATTGAACTACAGCGTCGCTAAAGGGCACTGCAATTCTGTAGTAAATACGGCCCTCCGTGGGCCCACTTCAAGCTAGCTCCGGCTTATAGCCCTTGGACGACTCACTTGTCCGGCTGCCTTGCTAGAGTCCTGGTTCTGTTCTGAGTCCCTAATCCAAGTCTCGTCTTTCTTCGGTCGGGAGAGACCGGTTCCTAGTTGGAGAAGAGTGCTTCCAGCCCAGCCATCAGATCCGAGCAAGACATTGCTTGAATCTCAGTTGATTCAGTCCTTCCTCGCAGATCGGGAGTAGGGATTGAATTTCATAGTGAAAGTGGTGCCATGGGACCGGAGTGATGAGTCCAAGCTCTGGTTCCGAACAGTAGCAGTAGCGAGACCCGATCGACTATGTGATTCTTGGTCCGACCGACTATATAATGAGATGAGGCGGGACCTTCCTCTCCTTCTTGTCTTAATTGGGAATTACTGGATTCGAACTCCTATATATAAAGGAATGATCTGATCTTCGGGGCTCCACTCCGTTCTATTATCTATGTTGGCTTTCCTCTCCCTCCCTCCAAACCGAGATAAAGACTGAGATCTACCCCAGTGACGTAGAGCAGAGAAGTTTAGCCGACCCAGAATCTGAACTCAACGCCTTCCCCCTTCTCTACATGAGCCTTCCTTCTTAGGCTGAAGACCAGGTGCCAGCATTACATCTCACTCGGAACCAGTAGACCTAGTCAAATCCGGAACCAGTAGACCTAGTCAAATCCTCTAGTTGAATTCGTACCGTACCAGCGCACGAACCCGAATGCCACCTTCCCGCTCTGACCTAACCTTATTAACAATGCAATGCCCCACTTGCACGATAGCCCAAGCCCAGATCAAGCACTTCTATCTATAGTATGCTAATCCACCGAAGCCATTTCTCTTTCTCCCTCCTTCGGTTGTGCCATTCATTCGGTCCATTCCACTCGCTCGCTCCGAATCTACTCTCTTAGGTACGGGATAAATGGCCAAATAGTCGTCCGTCTTACAGTCTTCAGGTCATGAGCGAGCCATTACTCTACCCCGCTTTCTTTATCCCCCTTCTCTGTCCTTCATCTTACATAAGCGAAGTCGAGGTGCGGAGCGAAGCAAGGAGAAGATCAGTCCGATAGTCGGGAGAGCAAAGCTTCAACGCTTTGCTTCAAGAGGTTGGGATAAGCTTTGTCGAAGCGAAGTCGAATCTCAAAGCCCCAGCTTTCTCTGCTAAGCATTGAACTTCTGATCTCATGCGAAGTCGAAGTCGTTGCTAATCTTCGTGTCACTAGTTCACTATCTATGAGAGGCAGATGGGTCGAGAAGGTGCTCCGCGAGTGGGAGATGCAAGTTCAAGCAGTGCTTCGAAGACTGGAGGAAGGAGCGAGAACGAGCAGACAGGTGTGAGCAGACTTTCCTCTCTCTTCATGCATGGTAGGGAAGCCCACTCCATATTGTACAGCCAGCCTATCACTCCTCTAATGAAGCTAGTCCACTTCCGCCTCGCTCCATTCGACTTCTATTTCTTGCACTGACGCATGTAGCTTCGCTGCAATTGTCTCATTCGACAAAGCATCTCTTCTCATGGGATCTCATGGGAGTGGATTGCTTCGCTGGCTCGTTCATTCGACTGTCAGGTTGTCTGATGAGTGGATAAAGTTGCCATTTCACTACAGCAGTAAACTTGCGCAATTGCAATTCGACTTCGCCGCAGTGAAGTTGCTATGTCACCTTATGAGACTACTGAAATGCGTCGCCATTTGACTGCATTCATGTAATGTTCAACCAATGAGTAAAGTAGGCCTGCATTCATTCATTTAACTATAGTGATGCAGTAAAGTAGGCCTGCACTAGCGGTAAGCATGAAGTTGTGAGCGGGCCAGGAGAAGAACTTTATGTGGGACTCTCAATAAGACCTCTACTTCCCTGACCTAGCTCGATATACTTCTGCTCATCCGACTGACCGGTCCTTCTTTCGAGATCTACTCCTTTGTCCAAGGTCATCACTCGTGCTCTGCTGCTCTACGTCGCTGTCGCTCGGTCCTCAGATCGAATTCTACTTCGCTTAGAGTACAGTACTATTATATAAAGAAAGTAGATATGTGCTCTTGGGATAAGAGAGGGAGTAGAGTAGGGAGTGAGAACCGGGACAGATTCGCAACTGCACCGATTCAAGGAGAGAGAGGACCTATGAATTTCATGCCCACGAAGAGTGCACTATGGGCCCAATACCTCATAAGTCGAGATGAGGCGGGACAGTTATGGATAGAGATGAGGCTCCCCGGGGAGGGCATGGCGGAGAAAGAATTGTCCCCGCTCGCCTCAAGGGCAGGCTTTACCTATTGGTCTACGAGAGCAGAAGGAAATTCTAGGTGTCGAGAAGCGAAGATGCTCCGCGACATAAAGAGTTGTAAAGCTAGCTATAGTTCCAACGGGAGCAAGAACAACGACGTGGAGCGCGCAGTCAGACTCTTGTGTAGTGGAGCGAGCCAACCTTAGATCTCGTGACTAATCGAAGTGCTATCTGGAGGGACCAGATGGGAAGTCTTGATCCGGGGGACCGTAAGCGGAGGAGGCAGATTCAACTATCAAAGCAAAGTAGGCCGGCCATCCGACGAAGAAAAGAGGCACGAAGGAAGAGAATCAATGGAAATCTCGTAAGGACAGGGAGAGCCCAAGCAAGCACAGAAGCAAGTGACGAGTAGCGAGCGAACTCCAGGAGCGACTACTCATACTGAAGACCCGTGAGCGACTGAGCGTGGACGATCAGATAAGGAGAGAGAAAACCAAACTTTCAAGAACTCAAGCACGAGGAAAGGTTCTTGACTTTGACTTTGACCCGTGACGGAATTCGCTACGGTGCCCTCTAGCCCTAGTCAAATGAGAGCCAAGGCCCGATCGACAGAAGAATGAGTCCGAAGCTCTACCAACAGAGCTATCCCAACTCGTATATGTCCCATGCATCATCCTGGTCTCGACTTCGCATTCTTAATTTAATAGTCTGTCTTTCCAAGCGTTTGCTTTTCTTTCTTTTGACAATTGTTCTTTATTTGATTTGAGTACAGAAGTTGGCGGAGTCCGGTCCGATTCATGTTAAAGTCCCGTCTTCGAAGTTCCCGTCTTCTTTGTGAAAGTGACGAAGTTGCCTACTAGCCCGGCCTACCAGTCATTTGGTGGTGGAGCCTGTCTTTCCTCTATCCTCAAGCACTGCTTTCTAATCTCAAATACATGTCCCCGTCCTCTCCTATACGTTAGGGGTCGGTCTCGCAGAGCTCATTCGTCTCGTCCACTCTTGAAGAGCATGATGAGTTGAGCCAAAGATAATAGCCCCGCTTCTGACCCCTTCTCTGTCCTTCGACAAAGCTCTTACATAAGAAAGAGGTCTTATGAGATAGAGAGTCCCAGTCACCAATTTATAGCAGCAACAAGAGGTGCAGATGAGGGAAGCTCGAGCTAGGTGGGGAGTGGGCAAATCACTCATCTACGTCTCTTGGTGTGGAGCCGACAAATGAAGCAGCGAGTGGAATGAACGAATCCAACATGTGCGAAGTCGAAGGCAAGTGATCGAATCTTACTACTTGTTGGTTCTGGAAGTGCTCTAAGGTTTCTTTAGCGGTATGTTAGAGGTCTGACGCCAGGGCCCTTACTAAGGTAGTATTGGGAGCCGTTTCGGTATCGTTTGTCTGTAAGGTTGATTAAAGGCTCAAAGCGGTCATCAAACCTGTCTCTCTTCTTGTCGATGTAGTTCTTTATGCAACCTTGAATGCTTGCTTGAACCGCGAGACCTAATGCCTCCAACGAGTTCCTGCTTCGGGGATCCAACCCGACCAGCGAGTGTGTGATCTTAGTCCCGATCCACTATATTGGGCTTAGCTTCGTTCGGGCATGGAAAGATCTTTCGTGTAGTGTAATAGCATTTTTTTGAATTCGAGGCAGTCTCTCTTATAATATAGAACTTGGACCCGTCCTTTTCTCCCAGAGTTGGGTGAGCAGATCGAATAGCGGTCTCATAAGGGCTCTCTTGTCCAGAGGAGACCACCCATACGGAATCCCACCATTTCGGGGCATGTCCTCCCGAACGACGGGGACAGGCAGAGCAGACTAGGGACAGGTCTATATCCGACTATCCGACTCCTGGCTTGCTGCTATAGTATCAGAAAGCGAAGGGAGAAAGAACTCCTATTGGTAATATACGAGAGATCTCCGCTCGTTCTTCTTTGTCCCTTTCGTCCAGTGGTGGTTAGGACATCGTCTTTGAAAGTAGAAGACACGGGTTCGATTCACGGTAGTACCCAGTAGTATAGGTGCTACGCGAACAGAGAAGGAATTGGAGAGCAGAACTCATAGTCGTTGTCACTCGCTCCGACTTCTTTGGTCGCTTCCTGCTCGTTCATTCCACTCGCTCCTTCTCTTCACTACTGATCTGATCGTCCGCCGGCACCAACGAAGAATGAGAGAATTCGAGACTCGGTCATAATAGCTCATATAATATAACAAAGGTCACCGCTCATAGTCTCCTCGAAGCGTGCGTACAATTGACACAGAATGTGAAGCCTTTCTTTCCCCACCAGCGGAATCAGATTCTTTCCGTCGAATGGAGACCCGTGACGCGTGTGTGCTTCATCAACTATGGCGAATGTGGCAGCTACCGCTACTTCTTCCTTTGAATCTGCTCTCTGCTTCATGCTCTCTACCGCATTCCGCTTCGCTAGGACAGCTATCGCTTTATTTTACCCGCTTCAAAAGATCTCGGCCTAATGCTTGTCGGGTTCGATTCCCCCACAAACCGACCATCAGATAGTAGTGAAAGTACTGAAGAACCATCCGCTCCCTTTCTGCGCATGACGGCACTACTCATATTATATATGGGCCACTACGATTCCAGTGCTGAACTCAACTCCGATGAACTAGCTCCGGTCCTTCACTTCTGCACCAGTCATTCTCATTCCCTTCCTGAACTACGAGTCTCAAAAAACTACTTTTCATAAAGCGTCCTGAACTCCGAGTCATTTCAGTTCTTGGAGGTGCTGAACTCAACTCCGATTCATTTCAGTCCTGAACTACGATTCTGGTCCTCCAGTCCCTACCAATCATTCATAAAGATGAGGCATAAAGATAGATGAGGCCTGTGATTTGGTTATTTCTGCCGCGAACTTGGCACTGCAATTCGACTTCGCTGAACTACAGCAGTTGCCAAAGGAAGCACAGCAGTCACCGCACGGAGTTCACGGGACCAGCTACTGCTCCGCTCTTCATTCCACTCGCTGCTCACAATTAATTCGCTCCGAAGATTGCGGGGGCGGTTTATATTTCCTTGATTGGGCCCATCCCTCATATCCAGCTTTATTTAGGCCCATGGCGAGCCCACCTTAGATGTTGCTTTTTGGCCCATACTCAGAGAGTAGGTCTAAACGAATTGGACGATGCTCAATTCAGTAAGAGTTCGCTGGCACACTTTCTAGATCTCTTTCTTTGGAGGTCGGATAAGCAAGTCGGACCGACTCACCCTTCATCTCCTCGCTTAGCCACTCCCCTTGTTCAGTTCTCGCTCCCGATGTCCACATAGCCTACTCGTTCGGACAGAGCTCTCTCCGGTCCAACTCGATTTGATCTCTTCATGTGATCTAAGCTCCTTGCTCGATGCTCTTCCTTCTTACTTAGATAGCATCTCGTATCTATATCTTCTTTCTTATCTAGCGTTTCGTTTCTATATATAATGACTATTGGATGCAAGCATCCCGTCGTTCAATCGTATCGGCTCCTCTACTTGCTTTAGGGAAAGATAGGAAGTGGAAAGAAATAGAAAAGATTCATAGCACGAGCACGTCGCTAGTAGGTATCGCGTAAAGTCGTCCCAACAAAAAAAACACTCTCTCTCAGCAGATTACAGTATTACGTGAATGGCCATAGCTATTCAAAAAAATGGTATTACACTACACGAAAGAATCTACCCCTACCCCTGGGGGTCGAGCGCGTCATTATCACCCCGTCGTTACCTCGGCCCTTGAGTTGAGCTACCCTTGAGTTGACGTCCCTCCTAATACCCTCTCGCATGCGATAAATATAATACTCATACAATATTCGATACTAATACCGATACTAATACCGATACTGCTCTCCCCTCTCCCTCTCCTTATCAGTCGAGCTCTACCCGAGGGGTACCCTCTCGCATACGCTCGAGCTCTATCTGATTCTACAATCGACCTATCGGTCGCTGGCATATACCCTTGTGTCACCCAATCGCCTTACGACTCACCTATCCAGTGGGTACCCTCTCCTTATCAGTCGAGCTCTACCTGAGGGGTACCCTCTCGCATAAATATTCGCTCGAGCTCTATCGAGCTACAATCTCCTATGGTCGATCCTCTTTAGTCGCCTCTCCTTAACAGTCGAGCTCTACCGAGGGTACCCTCTCGCATACGCTCGAGCTCTATCGACTCTACAATCGACCTATCGGTCGCTGCTAATACCCTTGTGTCGGCCCTCTCGCATACGCTCGAGCCTATCGGGTCTACAATCGACCTATCGTCTGGCTTTGGCCTCACTCTCCTTATCAGTCGAGCCATCTAATCTCCCTTAAGGTCGATCCCTCAATACAATACTTCTTTCTTTCGTCGGCCCTATCGCATAATATTCGCTCGAGCTCTATCGAGTCTACAATCGACCTATCGGTCGCTGGCTCAATACTCTACTCTACTTCTTTACGTCGCCCCTCTCCTCTCCCTTATGGTCGAGCTCTATCGAGGATACCCTTATCAGTCGAGCCCTATCCTAAAGGATACCCTCTCGCATAATATTCGCTCGAGCTCTATCGAGGATACCCTCTCCTCTCCCTTATGGTCGAGCTCTATCGAGGATACCCTTAGCAGTCGAGCTCTATCCGAGGTCTACAATCGACCTATCGGTCGCTGGCATATACCCTTGTGTCGCCCCACAGCAACAGTCGTGAATGGCTTTAGGCCATTCACTCTTACCTTAGCAGTCGAGCTCTATCCGAGGGATACCCTCTCCTTAGCAGTCGAGCTCTATCCGAGGGATACAATCGACCTATCGGTCGCTGCCTAATACAATACTCCTTGTAGTCGGCCCACAGCAACAGTCGTAAATGGCGCCCAAAGCCATTTACTCTTACCTTAGCAGTCGAGCATATCCGAGGGATACCCTCACTTTAAAACGAGCTATCTAAAGATGCCCTTCCATGTTAGACTATCCGAACCTATTCAAAACAGAAAAGAAACTACTAAGATCTTACCCCAGCCCTAATCCCAGCCTTTCTTCCTTCCTCAGCAAGTGTTGGGTTGGAAGTCCGCGAGTGAATGTGGCATTCCCGTATGGTGAAGCTTTTGAAGGCGGTAACCAATCTCTAACCAAGCCTTCCAGTCGCATCCCGTTAGCTCTGAATCTCGTAAGCATTCGAATCGCTAATCTCCTAGCCCGTCTATCCCCCCGTACCTTTATTCCTCATTCTGTAAGCTGTTCATTCGGAAACCAAATTCTCTATCATCAAAAGTGGTCTAAGCCTTGGCAGCTGTCTATTATTCTATGTAGTTTTGATTGCTCTTCCTTCTCTTCGATTCGTTCTAAGTGTTCGCGCAATAATGAGTATGGTTCCTTTCCCTTTCCCTAGTCTTTTATTTTACTAGTAAAGGGTCTTCAATCTATACTTTAAGTAAGCTGTTTTACTAAGAAAAGCTAGCTTGCAACCAATTATAGTCAAGATAAAGAATAGAAAGCCTTCTCAGCCTATCGACCTTAGCAAGCAAGCTGTCTTTACATTTACAAATAAAATAGGATATTTCTATCCATGCGAGTGCCCGCCTTCTTCTCTTGATTCATTCCTTCAGGCCAGGAGCTAGCTATCGAGGAGAAGACTTCTATTTGACTTAGCTATAAGGCCCCATCCTTATCCTAAATACTACACTCAGGCTTCTGCTCTTTCACAAGCTAGTTTGAAGATAGAGTAGACCTTTGCTCGACTCCTTCCTTCAAGAGGCAGGCCCCTTCTTTGGCCGATGAATATCGATGTACCGATCTTCCCCGTAGGCTTGTAAATTGAATGGTAAATGATAGAAGGCTAAGAAAGCTTACTGAACTATCCTTTCTTCCAATTGAAGGTCACTAGCGAGACTGACTAGACTCAAATTAGTACCTTCCTGGCTGAAGGGGAAGGTTTATCCTTATTTTCGACGGAGGTTCATTTCAGGCGCGCCATAGACTTCTTGCTTGATGGGGGGATCCAAGGAGAGAGTTAAGTCCCTTCACCCGAGGCCTATCGATGAAGTTAATGAATGAGACGTATGGCCTTCCGGAAGGACTGACTAGGCTTTCCATGCTTTCTTCTCTTTTCACTAGCCATAAGCTTCGCTAAAGCGACTACGTACCCCGTCTACACGTCGCCCCGTCGTTATCACTCCTTGATGGAAGTCAGACGGCCCTCTCTCAAACTCCCTCTCGCATACCCTCGGATCCCAGCAGGCAAGAGTTGTTCATGGCTATTCAAAAAAACGGTATTACACTACACGAAAGATCTTGGAGTTCATGGCCAACTTAATATAATATAATATAATATAGTCTAGTCTAACAAGGTCCGAGTTCACCTCAAATGAGAAAATGAACGGTCGAGCTATCATTAGATACCCTAACTTGGGCATGAAATTAAAAGAAGAGTTCTGAATCCGTCTCGACTTCGCATAAGATAATAGGCCACTCGAGAGAGATTGAAGACAGACAAAGAGATATTGAAGACAGACTGATTGAAGTCGGAGAGAGCGAAGTCGAACACAACTATCGGACTTCTCGTCGGAGGGTGAGGAAAGGATAGAGACTGAAGTGCACGTGGGGCGGACCTTCGAAAGGCAGTGGATGAATCTGCCGCTAAACGAGCTACTTATTTTATTTGCTGCTGGCTCTGCTTCACTCCGTTTCGCTTCGCTGCTTCCTTGACCTTGATTCATTCGACTTCGCTTGTTGTTTTGAAAGTATGTATGAGTGTTGGAAGCTTGATTGTTGATCGAGTAGCAGCGGGAACCATTGTACTTGGCAATAGCGGTCACGGAGCTTAGCGCTCGATCCGTCCAAGTCGGTTAAAACCTGTGCAGCTGTTCAGACGTCATGAAAGCTCCGCTCCGACACGAAGCGAAGGAAAGCTCCAATGGTGGAGGAGATAGCTAGGTCTATTCGGATTTCAATTTAAGTAGTGAAAAAGGGCTTCTTGCTAGATGCTTAACACTCCATAGTCTAACGCTGATTCTCTTGCATTCAACTCGTGATCAAGATCGCATGAAACTCCTAGTGGGGCAGATTGCTTCAATTGCTTCACTTCATTGGTCTGCACTAAAGGTGGGGCAGATTGCTTCAGTAGTGAAAAAGTAGCTAAATAGTGGTTCTAGCTAGATGCTTAACACATGCCAGATCAAGGCTGAATCTCTTGCTTGATCCAATAGAGGGCACTCGTGATCAAGATAGATAAAGAAGATAGTCTCGCATGAAACTCAGCTAGTCATCAATCAAGGATTGCATTCAACTCAGCTAGGCTCTCTACCGCTACGTGGCCTTGTCAGTCCCTTCCCAGTGGTTCCCGCTCATTAGCAGCTGAGGGTAGCTCGTTTCGTTTCTTCCTCATCCCAGCAGTGGAGTTAGGAGCGTTTCATGTGTCTTCTATTTCTGTCTCAAGTCAGCTCTTATAATAAGGAATCAATTGATAGTGGAAAATGATCTCTGCCAATTGAGCCAAGCCCCTGGGGTTGTGCATTAAAGGCTTTCTCATACATAACGGGATTATTGATGAATAAGTAAGTGTAGCGTTTCACGTTCAACTGATTCCCGATTTGTTGTCTCGCTCCCTGTGCCATTCAAGTAGTGTGGGGCAGTTTACCGTTCAAGGCATCCGTGTTGTTTCAAGGCCTGAGGGTTGGCTCGATCATGGAGCCATTTCCCGGGCTACGTTCCTTTCTCTATTGTTCTCAGCAGTTAGCTCTGTTCGTGTGTCCGTTTCATTGTTTCTTTCGAGTGGGCTCGGTCCCGCTGCGACTAATGTATTTGATGCGAGCCTGACGCTGTGGTCCAAGGGACAACCACTCTGAGTTAGCTAGCGATGCCTCTAAGTTGGTCTGCTGTCTTAGAGCCTGACGCTAAGTCATCTCAGTCCCGGTAAGCTGCTCCGGTATCAGCTTAGCGTTAGCTGGGTGGTGGCTCTCTTCCCTGGCCTCCTCTTTCCTGGCCTTGACTGCTCCGACTGCACCTCTCATCAACTGTCCTCTAGTGGCTGGGGATCCGGAGCAGTGAACTTGGAGCTCCGACCTTCCAGTAAGCATCTCACTCTCAGCGGCTGCTCTCGACTGGACTGCATTGGCTCTACTGTCCCGGTTCTCTCTGCCCTGGATCTCCTTTCGTCTTGGCCTGGTTGCTGGGGATGAATAAAGCAAGCCTCAGCCCCGACCGATCATAGAAGCATATGAGGGCAGGTCTCAAGCCAGCCCGATCTTCTACTTTTTTGTCTCTGTGAATCGCTCTACTACTTTTTTTTCTCTCTTACTTAAGAGCTCTAGTTCGGTCCGTAGGTTTGGGCGCGGTCTTGAAAGAGTGCTTATTGCATTTTTTGTTAGGGACGAGCGATAGCGACGTGGCAGTCCAGCTATTTGACTCGGAAACCGCTCAACTTTGTTCTTTCTCTGATAAGTTTCAGTTCTTAAGAATCAGTGGTGCTGTGCTATTTCTTTGATTTCGTAAACAAGAAAATATGAAAGAAAGAATTTGGGCATTTAAAAATTTTGATTTTCAATCCCAAACTTCACTTCTACTTCTATATTGAGATACTTTCTTGAATCAGACAATCCTGCACTTAATTAGACTTTCGAGTTTGATATTGATATACTTCTCACTTATTCAAAGAATGACTTTCGGTCGATCCCTCACGTCGTTACCCGTCGTTGCCTCTGGCCTTGCATTCTCTGCCCCATAGCTTTCCTCTCGTTGAATGGGAGTTCGACCCGGGGCAGCGGGTAAGGAATTGACTTAAGGTAGTCAAGTTCATGGCTATTCAAAACGTAGAAAGATCTTCTCAGTCTGCCCTTTCTCTCTTATGAGATTGATTGCTTGCTTAACCGCTCGATGAAGGGTCTCGCTTCTCTGACTGATGGTTCCCGGCTTCGATCGTCTGCCCCTAGCCTGAATTCCACACTACCGGGATCTCGTACTGGGATTATCTTCTCCCACCTACTCACTCTGTCTAATCACTCGTCCCATTCGTCCTCTGCTTTTATTGGGAACCTACCTCGCTATCGAAGTTCAGTTCCGCCCTACCCCTGGGGGTTAGGTACTACGCTTATCTTATATAGTTAAATTAAAGCTACCAGAAGATAAGAATTCAGAGGCTTAGGCACCAGTTCTTGGTCGATTAGTGATGCCTGCCGTCCAATCTGATCCTCGCCACCGGCTCGTCTTTCCTGGGAATCAATTCCTGTACAACTATGTCTTTGAGAAATACTGCACTGCCGCATGGAGCTTCAACCGTAGCAGCACCAATCTGATCCGATCCGCCTTAGAGAAGCAAGCCCTTCGTCGACTAGAGGAGAGGACAGGAGACAGGCTTGAGATCCTGGTAGTCGTCGATCCCCTTTGAGTGTGAAATGCTGTGCTTTGTCCTCCAGTGCAGAGCTTCGTCTTCCAGTGAAGTGTGCTCTTCCAGTGCAGTGCTTCCAGTGCTTCGTCAGCAGATTCTAGTGCAGAGCTTCCAGTGCAGTGCTCTTCGTCTTCGTTAGCAGAGATCCCGCGCTTCATTCGCTCGCACCTACTTAATTTAATGGTTCAGACGAGTGCTACTTGGTGAGCCTGATCCTATGGTTCTTCGGCACCTTCCTGCAAGGTCAGAAGTCTGGCTCGCCTCTCGTGGTGAGCTCTCACTATTCGCTCTGAGGATTCCATGAATAGGCGACTTAATAGGGGGAACCTATCATATAAGTGTCAAGTAGTAAGGGCATAGCCCAATTCGAACCTACACAACTGAATCTCATTATTTGCTGAAATTTGACCGCTTCAATTCGGTTTAGCGAATCTTTTCAATGAAAGGTCTGTAGCTAGTCTTCCCCGGCATGGCATGCGTCACTGTGTTCGCTCCTCCTCATCGGTTCCCACATCACCTCAGTCAAAGGCTGGCACCGAGGAAGGAGTGATAACGACTGTCAGTCAAAGGCAGGCAACTCCGGATCCGGCTACTCCTGATCTCTTGAATAGCATACCAGAGACTAGCATCCCGAAGACTTGTCCTCTGACTGGGACTGAACCAATCCCGTCCAGGAACTCAGAGCCTCTCTCTAACTAAGCCGAGCCCTCAGACTCTTTCCTCTACTCTTTGATCTCTTAACCGACCTCAGCAGCCAGGGACGGGAACTTTGCCTCTCGTGCTCTGCTGGAGTCCTCCGCCTGCCCTAACGACTGATGAAAGGCCTTCCTCTTAGCACCTTCTTGGTTCCGTGCCTTCCTCTTAGCACCAGTTCTTGGTCGATCAGTGATGCCTCTCCGCACCTTACCCGGTCACTAATCTTGAATCGACCCTCTTCTTTCTTTTCTTTCTTGAATCTCCTTCGCTTAGCAGGGCCAGACGAGTCTTGCTTACTGCTCCTTCTCTTCCCATCGCACCCGTCCGCACGGGACTGAGGGGCTCTCCATTATCTTATCTATCTTCCGTAGCCTCCCAAAGAGCTAGTGAACTAGAGCTCGCTACTCTAACTTCGACGAAGAGAGAAGACTGACTGACGAGAGGAAGGGTTCGGGCTCAGGAGAGGGAGATCGCTCCGCACCTACCACGGGAAAGAGAAGGCAGCCTACCACGGGCAAGCAAGGATAATTCTAGCCTAGCTGGGGAGGACTCCATCCTGATGCTCCCTATCAGCTGCACTTCTCAGCCCGGCTCTGGATTGGTAAGCGGATTGCAGAGATTGCGCTTGACTCCGCTGCCGCTCATGGGCTAAAATAGGTCTATTCGCTGGTCGGCTCACCAGTTGTAACGCCCACTTTTTTTTTTTTTTTTGCGGCGTTACGCTGACATACTTAAGGCATGTAACATTATACTGCAGCGGAATAACTTAAACCTCACATATACATGCCCCTACTACCATCCCTAATATAATGACATGGAACTTAACATATGAACGCCATGCTTAACATCATATCATAACATGCTTAACATCATACTATAAGGTTCATATCATATCATACTTGACATTTTATCATAAAGTTCCATAAGTCACTATCCGAGCAGATAGGTAGCAAAAATAAAGTTCCTAGCATAAACGGTTAACACATTCGATTTCATGGGCCAAGTCACCATCACACACATATTTCAGGCCATCCTGTTGCTTCCTTGTTATCCCCTTGCATGATCTGCGGTATAAGGAAAGAAGACTATAAGTACACAGGCTTAGTAAGACTCTTTCCTACTCACTAAAACATTCGTCATTTCATAATAAGCACATAAAACATCATCATATTTACCATACCCTTGACATGACATGATCATAAACATAAGTGAACATTCGTAGCATAGCATGAGACATGGCATAACATAACATAATAATCTTCCCTAGCATGGCATAAGACATGGTATAAGCTTAAACGTGGTAGCATGGCATAATATATGGCATAGTATAACGTAACAAAAATCAACCTATATGGCATAACATAGGCATATCTTCTATCCTATCATATGAACATCTTCTTAACATAATCCTGACATAGATCATTCATGCATATCTTTTATCGTAAAGCATAAGTATAAGACATCATTATCGTAACATAATGCATATCATGTATGAATGCATGGGTGGAATGCATTTACATAAAGATGCTTAACTTTTAAAACATACTTTGAAAATGCTTAAACATCATCATCATAACATTTGGGGTCCCCGGCTTGTACCACATACATACATCATAGCGCGCATCCCTAGTAAATCCGAGGTAGCTAGCCCCAACCTACTAGGGTAAGGACAGCATAATCGGTAGTCCCCGAACCGAGGCGCTTCTTAAGGAGCCCATCCCTGTTGCACAGCTCCGGTAGTGCCAGAACCGTGGACAGCTTCGGTAGTCCATAACCGGGGCGTTCTTAAGGTGCCCATCCCTTGGACCCATACTTCGGTCCGGTACAAGCCCATACATAAAGTAAAATACTTTTCATGCTTCATCATTCATAAGACATTCATGGCATACTCATCATAGCATAACTTGTTACTGCTCGGCCCGTCTACCGGCCCATTTACCGGTCCTCTCGACCGTCGTACCATCGACCATCGACCGTGCCGTTTAGCATATTTATGCCTTAAAGACATAAGCATCATCTTTCATTCATCATACTTGTCATTCATCATTTTCATTCATAGACATGGCATATGTACACATCATTCATAGAGCATGGCGTACATTCGTATTATCCTTAAACATGGCATATCATTCCTAAACATGGCATATCATGCATAACCATGGCATATCATTCATAAACATGACATATCATTCGTAACATGGCATATCATTTATAACATGGCATATCATTCATAAACATGGCATATCATGCATAACCCTGGCATATCATTCATAAACATGACATATCATGCATAACCATGGCATATCATTCATAAACATGGCATATCATTCATAACATGGCATATCATGCATAACCATGGCATATCATTCATAAACATGACATATCATTCGTAAACATGGCATATCATTCATAACATGGCCTATCCTTCATAAACATAAATCACATCTTACCATAGGGCCATTGGGACCCTTACTTGAAATAAATCTTAACTTTTATCCTATTAACCCTTATTGGCCGAAACTTGTGGAGTCCCAAGGCCATGTGAAAATTCACATAATCACCATCCATCATCCTTATATCATGGCAACACATAAACATATGCTTGAAGTTAAAGACTCAACCCTAACCCTTGGGTCCTTGGGGTTGGCCGAACCATATGAGCCTCTAGGGTGCTCCAAAAATTCCGAAAATTATACTAACTTCTAAACATCATAAGGGAACATAAATCACCTTATCATGATTTTTAGCATAATTATAGACCTTTAAAACATGATGGCCGAAACCCTTAAACTCAGGGTCCTCAGTTTTGTTTCTTTCATGTTGGCCGAAACCCTGGGGTGTCCTAGGGTACTCCAAAAATTCCCAAAAATTATACTAAACCTCTACACATCATAAGGGAACATCAAATAACATTATCATGATTTTTAACATATTTATAGACATTTAAATCATGGTGGCCGAAACCCATAAACATAGGGACCTTGGTTTTGCCCCTTTCATGTTGGCCGAATCCCTAGAGTGTCCTAGGGTACTCCAAAAATTCCAAAAAATTTACTTAACCTCTACACATCATGAGGGAACATAAAATAACATTTTTTAACATATTTATAGACATTTAAATCATGGTGGCCGAAACCCATAAACATAGGGACCTTGGTTTTGCCCCTTTCATGTTGGCCGAATCCCTAGAGTGTCCTAGGTTGCTCCAAAAATTCCCAAAAAATTTACTTAACCTCTACACATTATTAGGGAACATAAAATAACATTATCATTATTTTTAACATATTTATAGACATTTAAATCATGGTGGCCGGAACCCATAAACATAGGGACCTTGGTTTTGCCCCTTTCATGTTGGCCGAATCCCTAGAGTGTCCTAGGGTACTCCATAAATTCCCAAAAAATTTACTTAACCTATACACATCATAAGGGAACATCAAATAACATTATCATGATTTTTAACATATTTATAGACATTTAAAACATGATGGCCGAAACCCTTAAACTCAGGGTCCTCAGTTTTTGTTTCTTTCCAACATCAAATCCAAAAACTAACCCATACATCATGCTAAAAATCATGGAAATCATAGGAAACTATTATACCACAGGTGAGGGAGTCTTACCTTAGATTTCTTGATTTTTTTTCGAACCTTGAAAGAGGAGAAGGAAGAGGACTTGGTATCTCTTGACCACAACTAGTCCTTGTCACCTTGTAGGAACTTTAGATCTTGAGAGATGAAACCTCTTGTGAAGTTTTCCCAAAGGAATTCCTCCCTTTGGTGCTCGGCAAGAATGAGGAATGAAGAGGAGAGGAAATGCACTTGATTGAGAGAAGAAGTAACTCCCAAAACTCCTCTCATTATAACCCATCAAGGAGGCAAATGAAGAGCCTCTCCATGACCCTTCACCTCCTTTTACCTCTTAACCAACCTCCACTTCAATTACTCATAAGAATTCCTTGCTAGGTGAGTTGGTTAAAGCATTCTTGGTTGTACAAGAGGTCCAAGGTTCACTCCTTGGCTCATGCACATTTATTTTTATTTTGATTTTCATTTCATTTATTTTATTACTTTATTTTCTTAAATTCCGAAAATCCCCCCTAAAATTACCCATAATTGTACTAATATTCCTAAATAAAATTCTTTTATATTTATATTAATTTTACCTAATTAATACCCATTTTTGGGCCCATTTAAAGCCCATTAGTACCAAATTCCTCAATTTAGATGGGAACGTTAGGCTAATACTTTCCCATAATCATGTTAATGTGCCTAAATAAATTCATATTTATATTTATACTAATTCTTCCTAAAAATCCACCTATAATCCTAGTACTAGGAAGCCCATATATGGCCCATTAGCACTTGGTTTTCTCAATTTAAATGAGAAAACATGGATTTCCTAGGCCAATGTTCGTATTAATGCCTCAAGTCCTTCGGAAAATTATCTAGACATACTCAATATTTTCAGAAAATATTAAGAGAATTTTCCGGGTCGTTACAATCCCCCATACCTCTTGAAAGTTCGTCCTCGAACTTAGAATAATTCCGGGTACTTGCGCTTCATTTCGTCCTCGCGTTCCCAGGTAGCTTCCTCGAACCGCTGGCTTCGCCATAAGATCTTGACTAGAGGTACCTCCTTATTCCTCAGCTTCTTGACTTCCCTATCCAAAATCTGGATGGGTCTGCTCTCATAATTTAGGTCCTCTTGTACTTGTACTATCTGCGGCTCGATCACTTGGTCCATATTCGGGATACACCTTTTTCAGCAGGGATACGTGGAATACGTTATGGATAGCTGACATCTCTGGAGGCAGCTCCAACTCATATGCCACCTTACCGACTCTTTTCAGAATTAAGTATGGCCCCACATATCTCGGACTCAACTTTCCTTTCTTCCCAAATCTTGTCACCCCTTTCATAGGAGCCACTTTAAGAAATACCAAATCTCCAACATTAAATTCCAATGGTCTGCGCCGGACATCGGCATAACTCTTCTGCCGGCTTTGAGCAGTTTCTATCCATTGTCGAATATTTTGAATAGCTCGGGTGGCGCTGTCAATAACATCCGTTGCGAGCCCCATCTCCTTCTTTTCCCCACTCTCGTACCAACATATCGGAGATCTACATCTCCTGCCATACAAGGCTTCATAAGGTGCCATTCCTATAGTAGCTTGGTAGCTATTGTTGTAAGCGAATTCCGCCAAGCATAGATATAGACACCAACTTCCCTTGAAATCCAGGGCACAAGCTCTCAACATATCCTCTAATATTTGATTCACCCGTTCAGTTGCCCGTCCGTCTGCGGGTGAAAGGCAGTGCTAAATCGAATTTGTGCCGAGAGACTTCTGAACGCATTCCCAAAATGCGAAGTAAAACGACCATCCCTATCTGAGATGATGGTCTTGGGAACTCCATGAAGTCTGATTACTTTCTTAACATATCATTGAGCTAGTATCCTTAATCGCTCTATGCTGTAATTATATGCATATATCATACTTATATGTTATTATAATTATGGGTAAACCATAGTAGTATGCCTCCGATATATTAGTTCACTACATGAGCCATGAGTTATATTGATAATAATCTTATATTAGTACATGCTCTCATATTATCATCATTTGCCTCATATAATTTGATACAATTGTGTGATACGATTGACACTTTATTGTTAATATCAGGTTCATGGGCATAAGATTGAAATACACACTCGACAACTAGTATTAGTATTAACTTATTGGTTCACAACCTAACCAAACTCAATGAAATAGATGGGCTGCCATCATGCCCATAACAAAGAACATCATGGCAGTCACTGCCCCTCCTTCATTCATCTCTCCCTGGCCTACCTCAGGGTCTTCCACCGTCTCCATCGGCTCCTCTTCCTCTATCTCGGGAACCTCCTCGGCCCCTTCAGGGTCTTCCCAAACACCCAGGGCTCCTCAAACATCTCGAGCATCTCGGGGTCTTCTTCGAACACCTCGAGATCGTCCTCGCTCATCGGGTCTTCCTCGAACATTTCGAGCATCTCCGGGTCCTCCTCGAATGGCTCGGGATCCTCCTCATACATCTCAGGATCCTCCTCTAACGGCTCGGGATCCTCTTCGTACATCTCCGGATCTTCTTCAAACATCTCCTGATCCTCCTCTGAGTCCCCCAGGTCCTCCGGGAACTCATGGCGGAGAAGCTGTCTACATAATTCCGTATAGCAGATACGGCATCCGTGCTGCCCCAAATCTGATGAGCAACCACTCTCGCCCGGTTGGGCAATGAACGAAGTAGAGCCCCGATCCTATGATCATCCACGACTGGAAATCCCTCCTGCTCCAGTTTCCAAAACAGCCGGTCCAATTTCCCCATATTGCCCTGGACTCCAAGGACCGGGCTATACTCCACCTCCCCTATCTGCTCCAGCAACTCCCCACTCCGCCCGGATAACACTCCTGGTGCCAATCTCGTGCGACATCTGGAATTGGAAAAAAACACAGTCAGTACGGAACTGACAAAAAAACCAGTACAAAACTAGTTTCTCTTTTTTTTTCCAATTCACAAATATATACAGAGAAAAGCACGCAAGATATCACTCCCAAAAGTTTCTATATATACATGTTCCTACCCTATTTTATTCTAAATATCAAATTCCTAAAATAAGATAAAGCATCATTCGTCGTTACCTATCGTAACGTACTTTTCATCATAAATACCGTTCATACTTGCATATCTTAATACCGTTCATACATGCATATCTTAAGATCATAAAGCATCTTAATACTATCAGATATGTAAAGAGGTACTTACTTGGAAGCTGCAGGAGAGGGCTTGATGTGTGTGTAGTGAGATGGTAACGGCTCTGATACCAACCTGTAACGCCCACTTTTTTTTTTTAAAGCGGCGTTACGCTGACATACTTAAGGCATGTAACATCATACTGCAGCGGAATAACTTAAACTTACATAACATGCCCCTACTACCATCCCTAATATAATGACATGGAACTTACATATGAACGTCATGCTTAACATCATATATAACATGCTTAACATCATACCATAAGGTTCATATCATATCATACTTGACATTTATCATAAAGTTCCATAAGTCACTATTCGAGCATATAGGTAGCAAAAAAAAGTTCTTAGCATAAACGGTTAACACATTCGATTTCATGGGCCAAGTCACCATCACACACATATTTCAGGCCCTCCTGCTGCTTCCTCGTTATCCCCTTGCATGATCTGCGGTATAAGGAAAGAAGACTATAAGCACACAGGCTTAGTAAGACTCTTTCCTACTCACTAAAACA
>JAGFNQ010000677.1:70011-96760 GCA_024364735.1 Boesenbergia rotunda | reverse complement strand
GTTGCACAGCTCCGGTAGTGCCAGAACCGTGGACAGCTCCGGTAATCCAGAACCGGGGCGTTCTTAAGGTGCCCATCCCTTGGACCCATACTTGGGTCCGGTACAAGCCCATTCATGAAGTAAAATACTTTGCATGCTTCATCATTCATAAGACATTCATAGCATACTTATCGTGGCATCATTCTTATCATGAACATGATCATAACATATTTATCATGGCATCCTTCTTATCATGAACATAGACATAACATACTTGTCGTGACATCATTCTTATCATGAACATAAACGTAACATACTTATCATGGCATCATTCTTATCATGAACATAAACATAAGATACTTATCATGGCATCATTCTTATCATAACATACCAACATAAAGTATGGTGCTTAAGGTTAGGGTTATGGGTAACATAATTTCCATCACATGCTTGAACCTTTACGTATACTTTATAATGAGCATAAACCATCATTCTTTGGGTCCTAACTCCATCCCAAACCCTAGATACCTGCCTTGGCCGAAATCCATAAGGCCCATGGGGGTATGGAAAAATTCCATTAAAATCCCCAATCAATCATAAGACACTAATCACATTTTTACCATAGAGCCACTGGAGCCCTTACTTGAAATAAATCATAACATTTTTTTTTCTTATTATTCCTTCTTGGCCGAAACTTATTGAGTCTCTAGACTGTGTGGAAATTTTCATAATCACCCTCCATCACCCTTATATCATGACAACATATCAAATGTATACTTGAAGTTTAGAACTCACCCAAATCCTTGGGTCCTTGAGGTTGACCGAAACATATAGGGTCTCTAGGGTACCCCAAAAATTCTAAAAAATTGTATTTAATCTCTAACATCATCAGAGAACATTTAAACAACATTATCAAGGTTTTTAGCATAGTTATAGACACATAAATCATGGTGGCCGAAACCCTCAAGCTTAGGGTTCTTGGTTTTGTTTCTTTCATGTTGGCCGAAACACTAGAGTGTCCTAGGTTACTCCAAAAATTCCCAAAAATTATACTTAACCTCTACACATCATAAGGGAACATTAAATAACATTATAATGATTTTTAACAAATTTATAGACATTTAAATTATGGTGGCCGAAACCCATAAACATAGGGACCTTGGTTTTTGTCCCTTTCATGTTGGCCGAAACCCTAGAGTGTCCTAGTGCACTCCAAACATTCCCAAAAATTATACTTAACATCTACTCATCATAAGGGAACATTAAATAACTTTATAAAGATTTTTAACATATTTATAGACTTTTAAATCATGGTGGCCGAAACCCATAAACATAGGGACCTTGGTTTTGTTTCCTTTCAACATCAAATCCAAAAACTAACCCATATATCATGCTAAAAATCATGGAAATCATAGAGAACTATTATACCACAGGTGAGGGAGTCTTACCTTAGATTCTCTTGATTTTTTGAACCTTAAAAGAGGAGGAAATGGTAAGATCTTTGGACCCTTGCACACCCTTGTCCTTGTATCCTTGAAAACTCTTAGACCTTGGAGATAAGACCCCTTGTGGAGCTTTTCCAAGGGAGAACCTTTTCTTGGGTGTTCGGATAGGATGAGGGGAGAATGAGTTTCGAAAATGCAAGGAATGAGAAGAAGAAGTAACTCCCAAACCCCCATATTTATCACCCATTAAAGAGGTAAATGAAAAGTCTCTCCATGACCCTTCATCTTCTTCTACTCCTTAACCACCATCCACTTCATTTCCTCATAAGATTTCCTTGCTAGGTGAGTTGGTTAAAGCATTCATGGTTGTACAAGAGGTCCAAGCTTCAACCCTTGGCCCATGCACCTTTATTTTTATTTTATTTTTATTTTATTTAAATCCTTTTTCTTATTTTCGAAAATTCCCCTTTATTTTGAAAATTCTCCTAAAATCACCCATAATTATGATAATATTCCTAAATAAAATCGTTTTATATTTATATTAATTTTTACCTAATTAAGACCTATTTTTGGGACCTATTTAAGGCCCATTAATACCTAATGTCTCCATTTACATAGGAAAATTAAGCTAAGACTTACCCATAATCATGCTAATATGTCTAATTAACTCCTACTTATATTTATACTAATCTCTACCTAAAATCCCCCTATAGTTATGGTACTAAAAAGCCCATATAAGACCCATTAGTGCTGATTTTTCTCAATTTAAATGAGAAAACATGGGTTTTCTAGGCCAAAGTTGGTATTAATACCTCTAGGTCCTTCGGAAAATTATTTAAATATGCTCAATATTTTCATAAAATATTAAGAGAATTTTCCGGGTCGTTACAGTAAATATGAATGATACCTTACCTTACTTTATGATATCGATTACTTTAGAGTTTGATATGCGGGTAGGAATAACAATCACTTATATTAGCCTTACTTGTCTTTTATGAAGAAATGAGATTATATCATTAAAATCAATTTAGAGGATGAAATGAAAAAGTAGAGTAATAATATGAATAATGAAATTGATGAAATATAAGTATTATAGTATAATATGTATATTGTTTATGAATGATAGTATGTTTCAAACTTTAGTAAGAGGTGTAGTATGAAGTTAGAGATTGAATTGTGATAAAGTGATGTAAGTAAGTAGTAGTTAGTTAACAAAGATGTAAGAGAGTAAAACAGGAGAGAAGTAATAAAGAGAAGAGAGAGTTTGCTATTGAAGCAATGAAGTGATGATGAAAAGCATAAGGAATAATGTGATAGATGAGAAAAAAAATGATGAGGATTAATGTGGGTGAATAAGCGAATATGTTGTAGTAAAGTAGTTAAGATATGTAAAATATATCCGAAGCGAAGACTGCGATAGGTGTGTTAAAATCAGAAGAGAGTCTTAAATACATTTAATGTAGAGGAATAATGTTTAGTTAACAAAATGAAGTGTTGATTGATCTAAGTAAAATGAATAACTAAGAGAGCGTAAGTAGATCTGTAAGGGAATTAATGAACAAGAGTAGTGAGACTGTAGAGTTGAAAGAGAACTTTAAAAGAAAGGATAGTTATTTATAAGAAATAGCTAGAGTTGAGATGTTTAAGTTAAGTTTAAAGAAGAAAAATGTACAGTAGTGTGTAAGAAGGACTGATAGACCATACAAGAATGAATTGAGGATGATATGAAACGAGAATATCCCGAGTTGTTTTAAGTTTGAGGACGAACTTTTCAGAAGGGAGGGTGGATTGTAACGCCCCAAATTTACCTCTAGCACGATGTAATAATTGAACATGTGGCCAAGAATAAAATTATGAATTTAAAGGGGGAAATTTCGATTAAAGAAGATATTAAGCGCCTTCTTGATATATGGTGAATGGGTGTGATAATTATGTTTATATGCTACATTAATATTATGCTTGACATCGTGCACATGAATGAATGAATAATGATATGAATATGCATGTGTATGAACTAAATGGATAGCATTCTCTTGTTGGGCTTTGGTTACATGGGCTTGAAGAAAATAAAAAAGGAAAAGAAAGCAAAAAGAAAAAGAGGTGCCAAGGATTCAACCTTGGACCTCAAAGGAAAGCAAAGCCTTAAGAATATTCATGTAACCAATTCACCTAGCAAGGGAGTGCTATTAGAAGAGGATGGGGAATTGTAGATAAGTGGGAAAGAAGATGAAGAGACACAAGAAAATTGAAGAGACACCATTAAAGAGGTGCTTGCCTCTTTACTCACCATAAAAGGTCATGAAGAGGAGGAAATGCCTAGGCATTTCGACCAAGAAACCTTTCCCCTTTCTCTCCACCAAATTCTTCTACTTCCTCCTCTCCCTCACCGAAATTCTAGAGCCCCTTGCAGCCCAAAACCGAATCACAAACCTAGAGAAACCGAAAGAAGAAAAGAAGAGAAGAACAAGAGGATTGCTAGAGTTTAAGAGATCTTTTCTTCTCCAAAATTTGGAGATCTTTTGGGAACATAAGCACAAGTGGTAAGACTCCCTCACCTGTAACATAATGGCTTTTTATGTGTTTTTATGATTTTTATGTTGGCTTGTGATGTTGGGTGAAAGAAAATGGAAGAAAACCTTGAGGGAAGTTTCGGCCATAAAGGGGTACTCCCCTTTTCTATGTCCAAAAAACTTAAAGGAAGAGTTCATGAAATTGTTAACTACCTTTTTGTAATGAATATATGATGGATACAAGGTGTTTGAATGCCCTCCATGATGTAAAGGACTTGGAAGAATTCGGCCAAGTCATGAAATGGATAAATGTTGATGCATGAAGTAGGCTATTGTTCTAATGATTGTTTCCCTGCTATATAAATGTTTTAGGCCACGAAATTTTGTGAAATCTATGCTAAGGGACCCCTGTAATATTCATCCTAGGGACCTTAAATTATGCCTTAAAACAGATTTTTATAGACCTTCATGAAGTTATAGTTAAATCAAGTGATATGCATGTGATTGAGTGTGTTATTTCATGATGGAAATAATTTATACCTTAGGGTCAGTACCTTATCTAAGTTGTTTGAGCCTAAACTCATGCTTCATTCTATGTATTGATGTTTAGAAAAATGTTACATGTACCCATATGCATGATAATCCAAGTAGAACTCTAGATCATACACCTAGACTAGTGTTTGGTGAAGTACAAACTACTTTTGCACTTGTGAATGAATTCTTATGAAAAATATGATTTTATTCCCATGTTATGTGAATGATTATGCTATGAAATCCCTACTGTGAGTTTCGACAAATTACAAGAATAAGGGATAAGAATAGGCTCGAGTACAAAGCATGCCCCTAAACTAGTGTTTAATGAAGTCTGGACTACCTTTATGCTTGTATATGACCTTAATGGTAAAATATGTTTTTGTTTACATGATATATGAACTTTTAGAACATGTTATACATACTGTGAATTTTGGCCAATTACTAGAATAAAGGCTAAGAATAAGTTCATGTACAATTCATGCACCTAAACTAGTGTTTAGTGAAGTCTAGACTACCAATGTACTTGTAAATGACCTCTTAGGTAATGTATGTTTTTATTTCCATGATTATATAACTTTTATGCTATGATATCCTTGCTATGAAGTTTCGGCCAGCATGTATTAAGATGAGAAAAGAAAGATTAAACTAACATATTGCCTTGATTAAGACAAGCATGTTATATGTATGATGTATTGATGAAACTAGCATGATGGTTGCTTCACTTACATGTGTTAAAAGAAAGGACCTTCCATGTCTTTCTATTTATGCTAATGATTATGCCATGAAAGTATGCCTATGTTTATGAATGATTGAATGTCTATAGTACATGCAATATGAAAGAAAGAAAGAAAAAGAAAGAATGCATGTTCTATATATGAAAGTATGCCTATGATTATGAATGATTCAATGTCTATAGTACAAGCAATATGAACGAAAGAAAGAAAGGAATGCATGTTCTATATGAAAGAAAGAAAGAAAAGAAAAGAATGCATGTATGTATTTTACTTTAAAGATTGGCTTGTACCGGATTTTGAAAAGATCCACGGCTCTGGACTACCGAAGCTGTCCCTAGGCTGAAAGATAGTAAGCCTAGAATGTAGACCCCTGTAGGTCGGGATTAGCTACCTCGCATCCTACATAGGGGTATGCGCGCAAAAGAAAGAATGGGTAAAAAGCCGGGGACCCCAAAGAAGATGATGTATATGATTTTAAAGTATTATTTACTATGTTTTCCAAAGAGCATCCTAATGTTCTGAAATGCACATGTTCTATGTTTATATGTCTTCATGTATCTTATGTGTCTTATGAATCTTACGCTATCCATGAAATGTTATATGTTTTAAAATGCATGCGACGTACGGATTTAGTGAGTAGGAAAGAGCTTACTATGTTTTATACTTATAGTTTGTTTGCTTATGTTGCAGAGCAACATAGAAATTTCTGAGGAATGGGCAGCTGCAGGAAGGGCTAATGTGTGTGGTGGTGACTTGACTGATCGATCCACTTTAGTGCCATCTATAGACCTAGTTCTTATTTCTAATAAGACATATGTTGCTACTTTATGCATGATACTTGCTAGTTCTTTTGGAGTTTATTTAAGTATGGATGCTATTAGATGTTATATGATGTTATTACTTCCTTATCGTTGAATATGTTTTTAGTTATGTTTCATTTCTGCTGCAATGTTAGATTCATACGCAATGATATAAGTAAGTAAGAAAAAAAAGGGTTAAAGGTAACGCACCGCCTAACGGCAAGGGGCGGGCGTTACATAAAGAGTTTGTTGGATTTGGATCCAATTGGAATCAGGAATAGCCTAAATTGATTTTCACAACCTAGTCTGTCTCACCCAATCTAGAGTTATCAATCATGTTAACCTTAAGGGTTTTTGTGAGACAGTTTTAGTAGAAGTAAGAAATTTGTTGTGAAAAACAATGATTAATTTTGAAAAGTTAAATTAGTTTTGAAAACAATTAGTTTTGAATTTATTTTGAAAAAAAAATATTTGAATCTATGATTAACTAAAAATTTATGTTAGATTCGAATTTGACAAAGTGTAAACTGAATTTGAATTTCAAAAATTGGCTTCCAGGTCTTGGCGAGGCACAAGGCCTTCTTTGGTCGTAGCCTTATTGGATCATCAACCCTTTCGTTAACAAAGCCTTTTAGTGAAATTTCATTTTCAAGGTTACTATTTGAAAAATTCTGGTCTAACTAGCTTGGGTCTTGGATCAGTAGCTTCGGCTAGTTTCACCAGTCTAAAGAGACCAAGTAGGGTATACTTGACCTCATTAGAAGAGGCTTGCCTAACGTATTATCATCTCACCGCCACCCAATGCTATGTTGTTCAAATTTTAGTTAATAGGTTTAGTCCATAGTCTAACCAGTCCTAGGTCTATGCATGGTAAAATGCAGAAAATAAATAGACAAGCAATTTAAAACAAGAAAAGAAATTCATTTGACTATAAAAATGGTTTTTAAGTTGGCTCCCCCTGGACTAAAGCCACGGTAATGATTAGGCAAGATATGAATCTTGTCCTTGGGGATCCAATACTGATTTGGTCCAAATTGGTTGTTCAGGCACAGTTTCGGTACTCATGGCTAAATTTTAGGTCTAGACTGATTCAATACAGCATAATATGACCTTTGTCTAGCCTTGGATCGATACCTTAATCGGGATCGATTTAGAACGGACTTCTATTTTCCAAGGATCATGTCAAGACCCTTGGAACCCGAAGTGAAATGTTCCAAAGCTGCTCTAAGGTCCTTGACTTGAGTTTTCAAGAAGGAGTTTTCTTTCTCAAGTTTTTCAACTTGAGTAGAGGTTCCTTCTTGAACCTTCTCAGTTAAGGATCTAGAGTCAGCTCCCTCTTTCAGGAGTTTTACTTCCTGTCGGAGGGATTCGACTCAAATTTTGGCTTTCGCCAAGTCGCGAGATAGATAAGCAATCAATTTTGATAATTGAACTTTCGAAAATCCACTTACAGTGATTTTGCCGTCCTCCGAAAATGTGAGCTTTCCGTCGTCCGACTTCGATTTTGATCCGGTCTCGATTTCTTCAGAGGTTGTCAGGGTGAGCAGGTTTGATTGCGGGGCCTCTTCTTCTTCTGTGGAGGAAGACTCGTCCCATGTTGCTTGAAGGGTCTTCTTCCTTCTTGTCTTCGTCTCCTTCAGATTGGGGCATTCCGTTTTGTAGTGACCCTTCTTTTTGCATTCGTAGCAGGCCACATTTGGTTTGGTCTTTTCATTTAAAGGTTCAGCTGGCTCTTCCTTTCTTCGGCTGGCTTTCCTTCTATTGGTCTGATTTTTCATCTCCTTGTAGTAGTCCTGGGCTAGCCGAACCAGCTTGGATCAATCTCCTTCGTTGTCTTTTGAGTTTGAGTCTGAGTCAGACTTGGGTTCAGGTTGAGGATTCTTCTTGGTCATCATTCCAGTTTTACCTACAACAAAAGCAATGCCTTTCTCGGCCAAGGTGCAGTTAGTCTGCTCATGTAATTCAAGTTCAGAAAACAACTCATCTAACTTGATTTTAGAGAGATCCCTTGAAACGTTATACGCATCTACCATAGATGCCCACAAAGTGTTTCTCGGGAAAGCGTTAAGGATATACCTGATCAGGTCACGGTTCTCTACCTTGTGACCGATTGTGTGTAGACCATTTATCAACTCCTGGATTCTGGCGTGGAGCTAGGCTGTTGACTCACCGTCGTTCATTTTGATAGTGTAGAGTTTGTTTAGAAGTAGGTCCCTCTTGCTTATTCGAGTGTCGGAGGTTCCTTCGTGCAACTCAATTAACTTACCCCAAAGTTCCTTTGCACTGTTGAATGGTCCCACTCTGTTCAGCTATTCTTTGGTTAGACCACATTGAAGCGTCTAGGTAGCTTTAGCATCGGCTTCAATCATCCTTTTCAGTGAGGCGCCCCATTCGGTATAAGGTTATGGCACTCCTTCAGCATTTCACGGGATTTCCAAACTAGATTGGATGATTATCCACATGTCCACCTGAGTTTTCAGGTGGACTTCCATCCGACTCTTCCAGTAGGAGAAGTCCTCCCCACTGAAGAGTGGTGGTCTGGATGTACTGAAGCCCTCTTGCATGGCCATTAGAGATTCTGAAATAATAGAAACAAAAACAAACAAAACTTTCCCAAGACTTGGTCTTCGATTAGCAGTGCGGGAAGAAGATAAAAAATTATCGAGTGGTGTTGCACCAACCTCGATTAACGATAAAAGTTCGATTGAAAAAGAATTAAAAAAGATTTCGTAAAAATCTGAAAAATTCCCAAATTGGTGGTTGCACCAATTTGAGCTACCCCGCTCTGATACCAGTTGTTGGATTAAGAAACACGATAGAGGGGGGGGGGCGAATATCGTAAAAAAAACTTTTCGGATAAGAAAGAGAAAATGCAGTGAAATTAAAACACATAAAGAACACAAGAATTTTTACTTGGTTCGGAGTCGCGATCGGCTCCTACTCCAAGGCCCACGGTCCTTGACCGTTTACTGCGGGCAATTCTATATTCGTGCAAAGGTTTACAGATTTAATACAAGAATAGTGCAGTAAGTAAATGAATTACACTTTTCGTTACCGACGCCCTAATATGGATTGTACTTCAGAGCAGAGGGTCGTCGTCAACGCTGGAATGTCGAGAACGGAGTTTGCCGGACCAAAGCGCTTGAACGAAAAGCTTGGAGGCGTTGGAAAAAGTGATGTTGAAGCCTTAGGGGTCGAGCCCCTTTTATAGTGCTCCTGGGGGCGCCTGGGACGTCGGGGGCGCCTGACACGTGTCTTCGGATCCGAGAACCTCTATCCAAGCTTGGTCAGTGCTTATCCCTTTCGATCGGCTCTGGAGCTGACTGGGGCGCCCGGGACCTCTCGGGCGCCCAATTTGACTGGGTCCGCTGGCTTCGTGGCTAATTTTGCTTTGACTCATCTTTGGCTTTGACCTTGGGCGCCCGGGACCTCCCGAGCGCCTATCCTAGTGTTGATTCGAAGCGCTTCTTGCTTTACTGCTGTTTGGCTTTGACCTTGGGCACCCGGGACCTCCCGGGCGCCTAGCCCAGCTGCCTGCCCCTCTCCTTTGGGGCGTTATGAGCTGCAGAAACACACTCCATCGGTCCCTGCATTCAAGATTAGTACCAACACAAACAAAGCAAGAATATTAGTTAGTTTTTACAGCCGTAGCTGTCTTGGTTCTGACTTCGGGTCTCCCAAATGGAATCCTAGGTCGAATCGACGCCTACTGTTCCCTCGATGGGCAATGCGCCCTCACCTACTCCTTTCAGGAAAGTTTACCTTTTGCCAACTGGCTCCTCCGGTTGGACTTTTGCCCAGCAGCCCTTCGCCAGGTGCCTAGCAGCCCTTCGCTAGGTCTTCAATGCCTAGCAGCCCTTCGCCAGGTGCCTAGCAGCCCTTCGCCAGGTCTTCAATGCCTAGCAACCTTTCGCCAGGTGCCTAGCATCCCTTCGCCAGGTCTTTAATGCCTAGCAGCCCTTCGCCAGGTGCCTAACAGTCGTTCGCTAGGTCTTCGAGTTTCAATACCTAGCAGCCCTTTGCCAGGTGCCTAGCAGTCCTTTGCCAGGACTTCGTTCTGCACACTCAGTGAACACATTAGACCAAAATAACATCTTAACTTTTGAACCCTTTGCCATTATCAAAACCCAGGTTTGACTTAGGTGCTGCCTGCACTAACACTAAGTCCTAGTCGTGGGTTGGGCAACTAAGTCCAAACGTAAGGTTGGGCACTAAGACCTAGTGAGTGAAGCTGGGCACTAAGACCTTGTGAGTGAAGCTGTGCACTAAGACCTGGTGAGTGAATCTGGGCACTAAGACCTGGTCAGGGACTGGGCACCGAAGACCTGGTGAGTGAAGCTGTGCAGTAAGACCTGGTGAGTGAAGCTGGGCAAAAGTCCAACCGTAAGAGCTAGTTGGCAAACAGGTAAATTCTCCCGAGAGGAGTAGGTGAGGACGCGTTCCCCGTAGGAGGGAACATTAGGCATCGGTTCGACCTAGGGTTCCATTTGGGAAGCCCAATGTCAGAACTAAGATAGCTCAGACTGTAAAACATGGTTTAATCTTATCATTTATATGCTTCTTGTGTTTTGGAACTAACCCTGATTGTAGGAACGAAGGAATGAAGGTTTCTGCATTTAGGCACCTCAATGGAGTGAGGCTCCTCACTGGGCTAGGCGCCTGTGTTGAGATAGATGCCCCAGCCAAAGAGGGATTACAGCCATTCGAAGCAAACTGTCACGCAAGCCTCAGGACCAAGTCATTGAGGCTCCTGTGTTAACACAGGCGCCCTAGTGAAGGGGATAAGTGCTAATCAAGTCTGCGGATTGAGGTTCGTGCAGAGGAGGCCACGTGTCCGGTGCCCCCTGTTGGATCGGACCCGTCGATAGAGAGGGGGGGGTGAATATCGACCGTAAAAATCTTGAAGAAATTTCATAGAAAAACACGTCTTTTGGATCTTCATTCTAGACTCAGAGTTAGTGCAGCGGAAAATAGAGAGAACGAAGAAAATAACGAGACTTGTATACACGGGGTTTACTTTGTTCCCAACCCCCCAGGGTCAGTACATCCAAGGCCTAAGCACGGGAATGCCTGTCCACTAATGGTTTCCTTTCTAGACTTTCCGGAGGAGGAGAAACCCGTCATACAGTGTACGATTTACAATCAAAAATATACTGAAAGTAAATGCAGAAAAGTAAATCAAACAAAAATCTATAAATCAAATGCACGGCCAATCTGGATCTCCAAAGGGCCGTGCACTTCCTCCTGGAGCCTCGTTGGTCGTAGGGCTTCGTCTCTAGCACTTTTCTTTAGCTCGGAATGCTAAAAATGATCATGGAAGTTGTGTATTGAGTTGAGGGGTCGAAGCCCCTTTTATAGGGTTTATTGGGGCGCCTGTGATCAATATGGAGCCTCATAGGGCTTGGTCAAAGCTTATCTCCGCGCCGAACTCGCAGCAGCCGATAAGGCTTTTGACCAGGGCACCCTGTATCATTGAGGCACATCATTGAAGATAGGCACCTGCTTCAATGAGGCGCCTGGGTCCATTAGGGGGCCTCCTAGAATGGGGGCGCCCAGGAGCCCTTTTTCTGCCTTGTTTGTTTGGTTGTTTGCCTGCTTCGTCTTCACTTTTAGGTACCTGCAAGATACATAAATACAAGGCAAATACACATACAATCTTAGCCTTAACGAAATGGTTCTGACTTCGGATTTCCACGAAACCCTAGGTCGAACCGACGCCTAAGTTCCCACCCCCCGGGAACGCACCTTCAACTTACTCCTCTTAGGAGACGGTTTCCACCCGGCCCATCCGGGTGGACTTTTGCTTAGCCTTCGAGACTCTCGGATCTCAAGACGTCCGACCCTCAACCCGTCTCTACTTCTGTCCTTAGTCATCGCTCAGCTAAGTTGCTCAATCCCTCAGACCAAGACTTCATGCCCAAACCCTAGGTCCAGGACTTCGGTACCCAACCATCGGCCAAGACTTAGTGCCCAATTCCTAGAACCAGGTCTTCGTGCCTTACTTAACTCATTGGACTTTTGCCCAGCTTCACTCACCAGGACATAGTGCCCAGCTTCACTCACCAGGTCTTAGTGCCTAACTTCACTCATCAGGATTTTTGCCCAGCTTCACTCACCAGGACATAGTGCCCAACTTCACTCACCAGGTCTTAGTGCCCAGGTTCACTCACCAGGACATAGTGGCCAACTTCACTCACCAGGTCTTAGTGCCCAGCTTCTCTCACCAGGACATAGTGCCCAACTTCACTCACCAGGTCTTAGTGCCCATCTTCACTCACTAGGTCTTAGTGCCCAGGTTAACTAGGACTTTGGTTCACTTTGGTCCAATTTTCTTGACTACCCTTCCCTTGTTCAATGTATCACTGACTTAAGTATATTGTCAAATATTGAAACACTTAGAGGAGGATATTACTGATGCATCTTCCACCAACAATCTCCCCCTTTTTGATGATTGACAATATCTTAAGTTAGATTGGATGAAAGGGATAATTCATAATCCTAGAAGAAAACTGATCTAAGTTTTGAAAATAAGTTTTGATCCTTTGGGAGAAAAACTACAGCTCACTCTCCCACCTTTTTGAACAAAACATTTTGATCTCATTTGATCCTTTTGGGAAGTTATAAAATTTTCTAACATAAGCACGCACTCTCTCTCCCTTTGTCATATATCAAAAAATGACTAAAACACTTGCACCAACAATGAATAAAAGATTTCCTTTTGAATGTACTTAGTATAATTTTAGAAAGGATAGCAAAAAGCTAGTTGAACAACTAAGTACTTAAATTTCACCCCAAAAAAAATCTACTTTGAAAAGTATTGTGCAATTCTAAAAAAATATTTTGTATTTGTAGGAAAATGTTTGAACTTTTTTTTTAAAAAAAAATCTTGCATTAGAGAAACTTTGATCTAGAAAAGATTTTTCAAAAGATTGTACTCATAAAAAGGTTTTTTACTTGAAAGATAATCTTGAAAGATATTTTACACTTAACACATTTTCACTTTTAAAAAAGATTGAAAAAAATTGTTCTTTTAAACATGTTAGTATTTGAAAAATGTCTGTACTTTAGAAAAATATATTGAACTTTTTGAAATATGCAAGTACTTTTGAAAAATATTATGAACTTTTTTTTAAAAAATTATAAGTTCTTTTGACAAAATATAAGTTCTTTTGAAAAAATATAATGAACTTTGAAACTATTAGTACTTTGAAAAACTATTATTTTTTAAAACATAATATTTTACTTGACTTGGTTTCTTTTCCAGTCTGACACAATCGTAGGAAACCTTATTACTACTGTAAGTTGTGTATACTGAAAGACATGAATTTTATTATATGAACATCTTTATTATGAAAAGAGAATCACGACTACACTAGGTGTCTGTTTATATTAGTACATACACGAAGTCCACATACTTTGCATTGTAGATACCATGGTGTGTGGTGTCACACGAAAGATCGTGTTATCAGTTCCTTGCTTAGTATAAATAAGAAGCCCACAACTGAGATGGAATTGGACAACCCATCAGGATGGTTGTAGTGTAGTTAGGTGTGGTTGGTCTTGACTATAGAAATACACTAGTGTGCTATAAGTACATTGAGCAAGAACAAAAACTCGAGGTTATCCAATTTGTACTGACTAGATAATTGGATAGGACCTTAGTTGATATTATGGAGGACAATCCCTTAATCCCAAAATAATATCGGGTATATATTATTAATTATTATTTTTTTAATTTACCAACGGACAAGATCTATCCTGTTAGATCGATAGACCCGGTAAGTTGAGAGATAATATTAATAATATGATGTGCCAATGATTATTGACGGAATCTGTGTCCTGGTAAGTCAGGATGATGATGCCCCCTTGATGAGCTCAAAAGGTTCATCGTGCTAAACCCTGCAGGTGGATTTGATCCGACACGTTGATAAGGTTGAGTGGTACTAATCAAGGATCCAAAAGTTAATTAATTTAAATTGTCAGTAATTTAATTAATTAACGGGCATGTGAGATCTTAAACACGGGGGATGGACGACTCGTAATATGTAGAGCCCATATAAAAATATGGGGGTTGGTGAGAAAGTTCAATTAAGATCCTTTAGTGGAATGGATCTTAATTAATGGGTCGGGTTTAGATACATTAGTGGGCCAAGAACCAACTCCTCCTCATGATCCCTACCTTAGCCCTATAAATACCCTATGAGATTAAGAAACCAAGAGATGATAATCAATTCAAGAGCCAACACCAAAGGCTCTCCTTTTCTCTCCTTCTCTCCTTCTCTCCTAGGGTTCGGCGACGCACCAAGAAGAAGAGGAGAGACTCCTCGGTTCTTCTTCCCTTCTCTACCAAGATTCGGTGGGAGATCACAGAGATAAGGGAGGGTTGCCCTCTCCCATTTGTGGTGCTCACGGGTGGTGGAGAAGCGGTCGGCGGCTGGGAGAAGGTGGTGCAAGTCCACCTTGTGGCGGCGGCGCAAAGGTGAAGGAGAGAGGATTGTTCAGGTTGTTTGGGTAAGGAAGAAGGTTGTTTCTTTCCTTCTTCTCCTTCATCACCTTCCTCTCGAGGTGTGCTGCTGGTCCGGAGGGCTTGGAGTTAGGTCCGGCAGTCGGCGGCGCAAAGGGAGAGGATAGAGGGTCGGCGGCGGAAACCCTAGTGGCTAGGGTTTTGGTCGCCTGTGAGAAGGGGATTGGTTCAAGCTCTTGGTGATCTCGGATCATGGTAGATCATCGCCCACACGACGTCCGTGAAGGGAGGGACATAAGGTAGAAGACCACGAGGTGATCGGAATGGTATAACTTTCCATACGCTCCTTTGTATTTCCTTATGTCTTTTGTGTGCCATGTTTATATGTCTTGTCATTTTAAGTTTAAGAATTTATTGTTTTGTTTTCAAAATATGATAAATAAATTCTTAACTGGACTTCGACCATAAATACAAAAGATGGAGATCAACTCATCATCTTTTCCAAGGTCGAACGGTCGAGGAAATTACAAGGCAAATTTTGGAAATTGGCTAAGTTGTAATTTGTATCATTTGATACGGCACGAGACGGTCGATGTGAGACGGGTCTCCACTCGGATTAATTTTTAATCCGTAGATGTGGAGAGGTCTCTCGGATCAACTAGATTGTAACGCTCGCCCATTTACAGCCTTACGACGGCGCTACGTGACATACATATACACATATGAACTTCTGAATGCAGTGGAATAATTTTAAAACTTTATCCACATGCATTTAAACCATGCACTTATAGCTTAAATCATGTTAACACATTCTTAGCTATCATTCTTAAACGTAGTGACATGGTAAACTTAGCATTCATTCTTAATCATATAGCATCATTCTTAAACATGTTTGCATGGTCATCATGTAAAGAGAGAAAGACATAGGATCTTTTCTTTTCATTTGCCAAGTCATTGCCACACATACACACTTGCCCCTCCTGCTGCTTCCCTTAATAACCTCTTGCTTGATCTGCGGTATAAGAAAAATAAGACTATAAGCACATAGGCTTAGTAAGACCCTTTCCTACTCAATAAAAACCATACATCATATCATGCATAAACATATAAACATTCATCATAGCATAATCCTGAATATAAAACATAAGATTACTCTTAACATAAAACATGGCATCGCATAATTATCATTGCATAATTCTTAACCTGAACATCAGCATAATCATACTTATCATGGCATATTTCATGACATGAACATAAGCATAAACCTACTTATCATGGCATATTTCTTATCATGAACATAAGCATAAACCTACTTATCATGACATATTTCTTATCATGAACATAAGCATAATCCTACTTATCATGGCATATTTCTTATCATGAACATAAGCATAAACCTACTTATCATGGCATATTTCTTATCATGAACGTAAGCAGAATCCTACTTATCATGGCATATTTCTTAACATTAACATAAGCACAAACATACTTATCATGACATCGTTCTTAGCATGAGCATAAACATAAACATAAACATACTTATCATGGTATAATGCATAACATGAATGAATGCATGAGTTAAATGCATGTATCATAAGGATGCTTAATTTAAAATCATACTTTTAAATACTTTAACATATTCATAACATCATTGGGGTCCCCGGCTTGTACCACATACATACATCATATGTGCGCATCCCTAAGTAAATACGAGGTATCTAGTCTCGACCTACTAGGGTAAGGACACCTTCATCGGTAGTCCCAGAACCGTGGACAACATAGTCGGTAGTCCAGAACCGGGGCGTTCTTAAGGTGTCCATCCCTGTTGGACAGCTTCGGTAGTCCCAGAACCGTTGACAGCATAGTCGATAGTCCAGAACCGGGGTGTTCTTAAGGTGCCCATCCATTTGACCCTTACTTGGGTCCGGTACAAGCCCATTCATAAAGTAAAATAACTTTGCATGCTTCATCATTCATAGACATACATGACATAAACATAATCTTGTTTCATAGCATAGGAGTAGGAACAGCTGCGGTAGTTCCAGAACCGTGGACAGCTACGGTAGTCCAGAACCGAGGCGTTCTTAAGGTGCCCATCCCTTAGCATGACATAAACATACTTAACATTGCATCATTCATACTTAACATCATGATGCCTTAAAGGCATGAACATTCATCATCATTCATTATTCTCATTCATAAGGTATGTCATGCTTATCTCATTTGTCTTAGAGCCATGGTTATCATTTTCATTCATCATCTTCATTCTTAAACATAGCATACGTACATATTATTCATAAAGCATGGCATACATACATGTCATTCATATAACATGGCATACATACATATCATTCATAAAACATGGCATACATACATATCATTCATAAATCATGGCATACATACATATTATTCCTAAAGCATGGCATACATACACAATTAGCATCTTCATTCATCAAGCAGGCATGATCATGGTACATAGAAAAACATGCATAGATCTTTTCATATATGATACATATTCCCTAGGTTCATAGCACATGGTCTAAACATTTATGAATAATCATAGCACATGACCTAACGTACAAAGTCGTGATACATCTCACATGATGCTAGGGTTTTGGTAACATAAAGATCCTCACCTCTTGCTTAATCATATACATACATCTTAATAACCTATACTCAGGCCTTCTTGAGACTTTAACCCAAACCAAACCCTAAATTAGGGTCTTGGCCGAAACCCTAAAGGACAATAAGTCCATGAGAAATTCACATAGGTCATGATTACATTCCATGTCATACATACTATGCCATAGAAAACCATTTGATCCCTTATTTGGATTTAACTCCAAGTCCTATCCCTAAATCATGAGTTGGCCGAAACTCAAAGAGGATCACAAGCCCATGAAAAATTCATAAAATGCCCAAGTCACATCTATTACCTTACATATAATAACATGGAAGCCATTTGAACCCTTGCTTGGGGTTAAACCTAACTTCTTTGCCCTAAAACTCCTCTTGGCCGAAAGTTATAAGGGCCCTAAACCATGTAAAACTTTCACATAAACCCCTATCAACATCTTTTACAACATGAGAAAACATAAGAAACATCATTTGAGAGTTAGATCCAAACCCAACCATAGAAACCTATGGTGGCCGAAAGTTACAAGGGTCCTAACTTTTGGTTTTCTCCACATATAGTCCAAACAAAACATTGCATCATGAAAAATAACTCGGAAACTATTATACCACAGGTGAGGGAGTCTTACATTTCTTGATCTCGGTTATAAACCTTGAATAGAGAAACAATTGAAAACCTCTTTGACACTTGAACCCTCCTTGCCCTTGTAGCCTTATAAGAGAACCTAGATCTTCAAGAGGGAGTCTCCTTGTGGAGTTTTCCCAAGGAAAAACTCCTTGGTGGTCTCGGCAAGAAAGAGGAGGAGGTAGAAGAGATCTATTTATAATGCCCTTTTGTCTCTTCACAAGTGCCTTTTCATCTTCTTCACATGGTGTCTCTTCACATCCCCTACCATTAACTAAAATCCACTTCATTCTCTACTAGCACTCCCTTGCTAGGTGAATTGGTTAGTGCATGCATGGTGGTACCATAGGTCCAAGGTTCAATCCTTGGTGCATGCACTTTGTTTTTATTTTTATTTTTTATTTTTATTTTTCTTATTTCCGAAAATTCCCCAAAAATTCACCCATGATCATGCTAATATTCCTAATTAAAACCCATTTATATTTATATTAAATTTCACATAAAATCCACTAATAATCATGGTCTTAGAAAAGCCCATTAGTACTTAGCTTCTCAATTTAAATGAGAAAATTATGGACAACTAGGCTAAGGTTCGTACTAGTATCTCTAGGCTCCTTCAAAAACTATTTAGACATGATCAATATTTTAAATAAAATATTGAGAAGATTTTTCGGGTCGTTACAATCCCCCATACCTCGTGAAAGTTTGTCCTCGAACTTAGAATAGCTCCGGGTACTTGCGTCTCATCTCGTCCTCGCGTTCCCAGGTAGCTTCCTCGAACCGTTGACTTTGCCATAGGACCTTGACTAAGGGTACCTCCTTGTTCCTTAGCTTTTGTCTATTAGTTATGCAACTCTTAGATCAAAATTGTTACCTCTTTAGGATTTCTAAGTACCATAATAACTGCCTCTACTCTTCGTGCTATCATATCATTCTATTCGTTATGCTACATCTCTATATTTAGGTGCTTCTAATACATAACTATGATTTAATCTCAAACATCTTTTTCCATACGCGTTATAGAAAATCTTAGTAGCTTGAGAACAATCTACATGGACTCTCTTGCAATTTATTTTTTTTCTAGCTCTACCTGTTTATCACTATCTCTATTACTTATTGTCAAAATTTTGTCTACTATTAAGCTATACACGAAAGAATATAATTTAACGTAATCCTGGTTAATTTCATTTGCTACTTCAAACAAGACTCTAACTTTCACTTACTACGCACAAGTTTATCATCTATGCACCAACTTATTACTCCGAAAATCTTCTCAATTGGCACTGATTTCAATGTCTTTGCTTCTCACATACATCTTTTATCTGTATTAAACTAAACGAAAATTACGATTTTTTTTATATGATTCTCTTTTATTACATTCAGTATCATACTTCAAATCTACTCCTCGACAACATAATTACAGCTTTATTATAAGTACAAACTCTTTTTCCTTTCTACTCGAATCTCGTTACCCCTTTTTCCAAGAATTATTCCTACATAATTATTCTTTATTTTATTATCTATTTTAATAGTATATTCATTTCTATGTAACATAACTTCTCACAGTACATAAACTCATGTATCTCTTATCATCTTACTTCCTATTCTAGTTATTTGAGCTACTTACTCTGTTTTAACTACCTAACCTTTAATGCATACATTCTCTGTTAATTATACTAAAATTTCTCAATTAAATTCATAAAATACTATATTTAAACTCATTACCTAGATTACTAGTCTTTGACTAATAATCTATGCTAACCTAAAAGCTAACTCGAAACACTTGTATCCAAGATTTTACTATCTAGTTCAAGCTAAATATAACATGCTAATCTCTTTACTTTTTATCAACCTAAACACAATAAACAAAATTTTTTTTTCCCTATTACATTGTCATCTTTACTTTCGCTTATTCCATCTTTCCATAGTCTTCTTTCACATATCCAAATACCTTTTCTCATTTACCGGTCATGGTTCCTCCACTCTAATCACAAAATCACATTATTATGATCTCCGTATCTTACTTCTGTATAACCTTACTTTTAAGCAATGAGTATCTAATATATTCTTTACCCAATTTAGTTAAGCTAATACTATTCTCTACAAAACTCACTCTCATTATTTATTTTCTAACAAGAATTTGTAAAATATTCCTATATCACCCTTTTTCCAAAACCTATACATTATTAGATCATTTCACCTAGTAAGTTTGCTTGACCTAGTCCTTACTACATTCTTGCCGTTGATAACCTTAACATCTAGTTCCTTCATACAAAGTTATAGCTACGGTCCTATTCGCTGATCTCTATCACTCCTTCTTTTGCATATCTAGTTCTTACTCTCTCTCTTTCCTATATCAAGAATACTATCTTATTGCTACTACTATATATATATATCTGCTTGCAAATTCAAATAACTTAAATTCAAATAACTTAACACATTCATCTATTCCTGATAGATATACATCACTAAGTCTTCATTTCATAACTACTACAATCTCTTAAAATACCCATACTAAATACTCTACTCCCTTAATAATATAGTTAATAAGTGACGAACCCAAATCTACTATATTAAATTGTCATGAAATGTATGGGCTCATCAAATTTAAATATTTATAAATAAATGAAAGCTGGAAACCCTTTTACAATCAAAAATATAAAAATGTAATATAGGGGCCACAGGTCGTATTTTTTCTCGGGGATAGTTGTCTAGTTTGATTCAAACTTGTATTTAGGTGTCGTTTGTGTTTTCGGGTTTCAATTCAAAATTAGGTTTTGGGTTGCAATTGGAACTGCAAACATCAAAGGAAAAAAAAACAAACAAGAACTCGACTATGGCACTTAACCCAAGTGATTCCAACAATGAACTCAAATAATTTGTAAGCTTAAATGCAATTTACCCTAGTTTGGAAAATACATCTGATGTCGAAACAATTCAAATTTTGAATGATACTACTGCAAAGAACTTCTTCAGAGTTATTACACCAAACAAACCAAATGGAAATCAATCTTCAACCAAATTGATACAAAACCAATGTCGATGCTGTGCTTGATACAAAGTGCAAACCTATTACACATGAGATTGCCGAAAAGAACAAAATGAATTGCTAACAGCTACAGAAATTCAGAGACATTGAATGCAGAACTTCAATTGCAAGAATTCAGAATGCATGAGCTGAAGATTTCAGAAATTAAAGGTGGATGACAGAACTTGAGACTTGAATGATAGGTCTAGATTCAGAAATTCAGGAACAAGGATGATAACTTCAGAAATGAACTCATGTGCAGCTTTTGGAATCATAAATTCAACAGCAGATAATGGAATCGAGTTCTCAGGAATCGAATTGCAAAAACAGAATCACTGCAAAACAATCTGTGCTTAACCGCAGAAATTAATCTAACTTGCTAACAACTCAAATCGATTGAATTAGTAACTTAAATATTGTCTTCAATTGCAGGGATTAAACAAAGCTTGGCACGCAGCAAATGAGTTGATACACAAGCAGTAACAGGGAAACAAGATGCAGAAATCAGGGTTCAAGCTTTCAAGGATTATTTCTGCAACTCATTGGATGAAAAATCCAGCAAGCTACTGAAGTCAAATACTGTAAATTCCGAGTACAAAGCTTCACTGATGTAACTTCACAGATAAAAACTAATGGTATTCAGAAATGAGATGGAGTTTTGCAGGAATTGAGATTAACTGCAGAAATCGAACTTAGTGCAGAAATGGAATTAAAGTGCTACTCAATGGAAACAACTGCAGTGTAATTTCAGCAAGTAAACTATAATTAGCTTGATACAACTGCAGGAACTCAAGAGGAAAGAACTAATTTGCAGGAAGCAAAGAATCTGATACACAGTAGGGTTAACAGAAAATTCAGAAATGAAGAGAGAACTTGATACGCAAAGGCTGAAATGAAGGTTCAGAAATAGAACTGAATGGAATTCCAGCTCAGCTCTAATGTGTCGGCTCACTAAAGGCTATCTTCAATCGAAGGGAATGAACTAAACACAGATCTAACTGGGAATAAACTGAAATTTCGAAACGAAACAGAAAATTACAGAACAGCTATGCAGAAAACTTGATACGCAGCTTAAAACTAGATTCAGAATTGAATTGCGGCTAAATAAACTGAAATTAACAACAATTATCCACTAATCAAGCTGACTAACTACTCAACTTGAAACTTTAAATCCTAATTAAGCAGAAACCAATGTATTAAACGAAATTAACTAATTCTGAAACAAGAACAGAACTAAATAACAGCAGTGATGGAATTACAGCTATAAAAACTGAATGAAACTAAATTATCTAAGCTATTCCTCAACTCTCCTCAACTCAAGAGCTCCTTGGTCGTCAATCAAGGGAGAACCTCGGACCCGCAAGCTCCGCAAATCAGCAGGAAATGTCTCTGCTACCGAATCTGATCATATCACTGCTCAAACTGAAATCAGCTTCCGAATCCTTCAAACTTGTTGTGGTGGATTGCGATCTTGATTGGGGAGTGACCGAGACCTTCCAGGGAACCCCTCTGGTCAGCTCGGATGCAATGGAAGTGGATCACAGTTGAGTTCAATGAAATCGGACAGTGAAACTGCCGAGACCTCGAGCAGCTTCTCTATTGAGCAAATCTTCAATCGGAAACCTCACTGAGACTCTCCATACTGACCTAGCCCTTGCTTTGATGATGGATTGAGGGATCACGCCTTCGATTGGATGAGAAAAACTGAAGAAAACGAAGAAAAACGATGAACTCTACTGTTGCGGCGAAGACGCGACGAGGAGAAAGGCAGCTGCGTTTTTGATTAAATAGGAATCAATGGACGGCTCAGATCGATCGGAGGAGATCCAACGGCTGATCTTGCTCTGATTGAAGCCAAACTTTTATGATGATGATCTGGGGTCAGGATCTGCCTTGTGGTAGCTCGGATCCTCCAGATGTGCAACGGATGGTCCAGATCAACTCTATCTGTGATTGGACGCTCTAGAGCCCTCCTTGCTTGATCCAACGGTTGATTGAGCTCTGATTGGGATGAAACCTTCAGATCATGATCATAGAGCTTGATCAACCCTAACCCTAGCTCGGATTGCTTCAGATCGTCCCGGATGGCTCAGATCTAGCCGCTCTTGAATCGGACGGCCCGGATTAATCGTAGGCTTAATAATTCGATCCGGTTCACATCCGACTCAGGTTTGACCCAGTATGCCCTAGGTCTAGGATCCTTTCATGCCTACAAAAATATATCAGAAAATTAGTGGCCAATTAATCCAAAAAATGTGTAAATTTGCAATTAAGTCCAAAATAAGATAAAGTTCCAAAACCTAGGGTAAAATCATAATTAAGCAATAAAAACATGGGTCAAACATGGATTTTAGCAATTAAAATAATCAATAAAATGGTGCTTATCAATAAGTCTCCATTAATAAAGCACCATCCTTTCTTTACTTCTATGCTCATCAATAAATATTAATATACGTCTTTTATCAGGAGTACATCCTTGCTTTGGTTCACAACTCTTCTTAGTTCCAGACCGTCATGACACTCATACAGAGCATCTCCTCATTACTTACACATTCCTCCTCTCACATCTACTTGTTCTTCTTTTCCAATTTACTCCGTTTCACCACCACTCAATCATTTACTATATTTATTCCACATGACTACCAACTCTTCTTAAGTTAAATCTTCACGGATCACTCTCGCTTACTATCACTCACATATAAAAGACAAGTAAGGCTATTATAAGTTATTGTTATTCCTACCCGCATATCCAATTCTAAAGTATTTGAATTTCCTAAAAATGAAGTAAAGTATCGTTTACCTTACATATCCTAAAAGTACTTGCAATCCTAAAATATCCTTCATACATGCATATTCTAGAATCATAAAATATCATCCATACTTACTTACATATTCTTGATTCATAAAAGAACATCATAAAAGAACATAAGGTATACATAGATGTACTTACCTGGAAGCTGCAGGAAGGAGGCTTTATGTGTGTGTAGTGAGATGGCAATCTGCTCTGATACCAACCTGTAACGCCCGCCCAATTACAGCCTTACGGCGGCGCTACATGACATACATATACGCATATGGACTTCTTAATGCAGCGGAATAATTTTAAAACTTTATCCACATGCGTTTAAACCATGCACTTATAGCTTAAATCATGTTAACACATTCTTAGCTATCATTCTTAAACGTAGTGACATGGTAAACATAGCATTCATTCTTAATCATATAGCATCATTCTTAAACATGTTTGCATGGTCATCATGTAAAGAGAGAAACACAAAGGATCTTTTCTTTTCATTTGCCAAGTCATTGCCACACACACACACTTGCCCCTCCTGCTGCTTCCCTTAATAACCTCTTGCTTGATCTGCGGTATAAGAAAAATAAGGCTATAAGCATATAGTCTTAGTAAAACCCTTTCCTACTCACTAAAAACCATACGTCATATCATGCATAAACATATAAACATTCATCATAGCATAATCCTGAATATAAAACATAAGCTTACTCTTAACGTAAAACATGGCATCGCATAATTATCATTGCATAATTCTTAACCTGAACATAAGCATAATCATACTTATCATGACATATTTCTTGACATGAACATAAGCATAAACCTACTTATCATGGCATATTTCTTATCATGAACATAATCATAAACCTATTTATCATGGCATATTTCTTATCATGAACATAAGCATAATCCTACTTATCATGGCATATTTCTTATCATGAACATAAGCATAATCCATCCTACTTATAATGGCATATTTCTTATCATGAACATAAGCATAATCCTACTTATCATGGCATATTTCTTATCATGAACATAAGCATAAACCTACTTATCATGGCATATTTCTTATCATGAACGTAAGCATAATCCTACTTATCATGGCATATTTCTTAACATGAACATAAGCATAAACATACTTATCATGGCATCGTTCTTAGCATGAGCATAAACATAAACATACACATACTTATCATGGTATAATGCATAACATGAATGAATGCATGAGTCAAATGTATGTATCATAAGGATGCTTAATTTAAAATCATACTTTTAAATACTTTAACATAATCATAACATCATTGGGGTCCCCGGCTTGTACCACATACATACATCATATGCGCGCATCTCTAAGTAAATACGAGGTAGCTAGTCTCGAACTACTAGGGAAAGGACACCTTCATCGGTAGTCCCAGAACCGTGGATAGCATAGTCGGTAGTCCAGAACCGGGGCGTTCATAAGGTGCCCATCCTTGTTGGACAGCTTCGGTAGTCCCAGAACCGTGGACAGCATAGTCGGTAGTCAAGAACCGGGGCGTTCTTAAGGTGCCCATCCCTTGGACCCTTACTTCGGTCCGGTACAAGCTCATTCATAAAGTAAAATAACTTTGCATGCTTCATCATTCATAGACATACATGATATAAACATAATCTTGTTTCATAGCATAGGAGTAGGAACAACTGCGGTAGTTCCAGAACCGTGGACAGCTACGGTAGTCCAGAACCGAGGCGTTCTTAAGGTGCCCATCCCTTAGCATGACATAAACATACTTATCATTGCATCATTCATACTTAACATCATGATGCCTTAAAGGCATGAACATTCATCATCATTCATTATTCTCATTCATAAGGTATGTCATGCTTATCTCATTTTTCTTAGAGCCATGGGTTATCATTTTCATTCATCATCTTCATTCTTAAACATAGCATACGTACATATTATTCATAAAGCATGGCATACATACATGTCATTCATAAAACATGACATACATACATATCATTCATAAAACATGGCATACATACATATCATTCATAAATCATGGCATATATACATATTATTCCTAAAGCATGGCATACATACACAATTAGCATCTTCATTCATCAAGCAGGCATGATCATGGCACATAGGAAAACATGCATAGATCTTTTCATATATGATACATATTCCCTAGGTTCATGGCACATGGTCTAAACATTTATGAATAATCATAGCACATGACCTAACGTACAAAGTCATGATACATCTCACATGAAGCTAGGGTTTTGGTAACATAAAGATCCTCACCTCTTGCTTAATCATATACTTACATCCTAATAACCTATACTCAGGCCTCCTTGAGACCTTAACCCAAACCAAACCCTAAATTAGGGTCTTGGCCGAAACCCTAAAGGACAATAAGTCCATGAGAAATTCACATAGGTCATGATTACATTCCATGCCATACATACTATGCCATAGAAAACATTTGATCCCTTATTTGGATTTAACTCCAAGTCCTATCCCTAAATCATGAGTTGGCCGAAACTCAAAGAGGATCACAAGCCCATGAAAATTCATAAAATGCCCAAGTCACATCTATTACCTTACATATAATAACATGGAAGCCATTTGAACCCTTGCTTGGGGTTAAACCTAACTTCTTTGCCCTAAAACTCCTCTTGGCTGAAAGTTATAAGGGCCCTAAACCATGTAAAACTTTCACATAAACCCCTATCAACATCTTTTACAACATGAGAAAACATAAGAAACATCATTTGAGAGTTAGATCCAAACCCAACCATAGAAACCTATGGTGGCCGAAAGTTACAAGGGTCCTAACGTTTGGTTTTCTCCACATATAGTCCAAACAAAACATTGCATCATGAAAAATAACTCAGAAACTATTATACCACAGGTGAGGGAGTCTTACATTTCTTGATCTCGGTTATAAACCTTGAATAGAGAAAGAATTGAAAACCTCTTTGACACTTGAACCCTCCTTGCCCTTGTAGCCTTGTAAGAGAACCTAGATCATCAAGAGGGAGTCTCCTTGTGGAGTTTTCCCAAGGAAAAACTGGTGGTCTCGGCAAGAAATAGGAAGAGGAAGAAGAGATCTATTTATAATGCCCTTTTGTCTCTTCACAAGTGCCTTTTCATCTTCTTCACATGGTGTCTCTTCACATCCCCTACCATTAACTAAAATCCACTTCATTCTCTACT